>CAUDNR010004080.1:0-56478 GCA_958430865.1 Entrophospora sp. SA101
ATGAAGATGCTTTGAAAGCAGTAGATACATTGATTGAATATTTTGAACATCAAAATGATTTAGAGTTTAATGAGAATTATTATAAAAATTTAAAAAAATATTGAGAGAAAGATTTTTTTTTCAAAAACACAAAAAAGTTTAGAATCTTTTTACAATATTTAAATTTTTTTACTATTATATAAATTGTAGCCTATTTTTAATAATAAAGTTACATTCATTAAATTTTTTTTTATAATCACCAAATTTTTAAATTTTTATAACAAGTGACTATCTGAGAGGTGTTTTATACAGTCACATTAGCTATAATCATCAAAAATCTCTGGTCCCGAGGATGTGACTGTATAGGAGTCTGACTGTAATTGTTTTGCAATTTTATGTATAAATTTATATATTATATATGTTTTGTTGAGTATTTTTTAATGAAAATATTGGAAAATATTATTCCAATACTGTACCAAGGTACTGATTCAACATATGAAATAAGAAACTTACTCAATATTACAAAAAATATTATACCCAAAACAATTGGAAATAAAATTATTATTATTTATGATATTGTCTATTATGAGTTCATTCCTTGCTATTGAAACTATTATCTCTAAAGTTTGTGCAATATAAATTAATAAATTTAAGTATAGTCCACTTTCAATTCTTCTCAGCAAGTGAAGACAAACAGTTATAAATATACTAAGAGTAGCAATTAGAATATTTAGACGAAACTCCTATTTTGGTAAAAAGAGACAAAAGAACTAGTAAATATAAAATAAAATTTTTTAGTAAAAACTCAACAGTAAATATATTATGTCGTCCTAATACATACACCTCTTTTTCATTCTTCCTTATTCGCTTGCTTCACTTGCCCTATGCAAAGTTTAAATACTTATTTTCTACTTATTTATACGTATTTTTCTTATAGAGGTATGTTTTGACATGTATTTTAAATACATTTCATAAAATGATGATCATTAATTTTTTACAAAAATTGATTGGATACACTTATTTTATCATTAAAACATCCTTATTTTTTAAAGTAATAGAAACATTGTGTACTTAAAATATACTTATTTTCCACTTGTATAAAAATTAAAATTTATATAGTATAAAATAAGTATTTTTTAAGTATTATAAACTTTAGAATAAAAAATTAAGAATTATTAAAAAATTCAATTTGTGTGTTTTCTTTTACACTTATTTTTAATATCAACAAACACACTTAAATGTAATTAAAATATGCCACATGAGTTTTTTACCAAGTTTTTATGATTGTTTTTCTTATTTATAGATAAATTTTTTTAATGTAAGAAAACAACAAAATTAAACTGGTACAATGTCAATTAACATTTTTGGTTGAAATTTTTATTTTTACTTCTGATAGTACTATAATTCTTGGGTTCCATAGTAGATTTGATATAGATGATTTTCATATTAATTATTTTGATATTAAGGAAAAAACAAAGATAACAAACAAATGGGAGACTTTAACAATCACATTACAAATTTTGATCCCTGAAATTCTTGGTAATACCAATGTTCACTTTGTCTGGTTTTGTTGCAGTATGCCCCATGTGTGAGAGAGAGGTCTTCAATAGTGCACCATTGACACTCCTTATAACAAATATACCAATCATTTTTTATTATTATGATACAATTAATCATTCATTACTAATGTAAAGACATGATAGATTTTACTCCATGATTTGATTTCAGTAAGATAATTAGCTATTTTATATAAAAAAAAATCTCTGGCTGATAACAAATAGCATATCTTCTTGATATTAATGAATGCCATTCAAAAAATAACTAACTATTTAATCTTGTACACGAAGATCATTATGTGAACTGATGAACTTAAGATGCCGATCTTCTATTTCAGGACAAAAATTTTTTATTAAAATGTCAAAATTAGCAATAAAAAGACTTCCTTCACTGTCCAAAATAGCAGAAACAATATTGGATTTAAGAACAGGATTAGGAGCAGCAAAACTATCATCAGAAATTCAAAAGATAACACTTGTATATTCTATTAATGATAAGGAGACAAGGTAATGTTGAGTGAGTGAGCAAATGTGAATGAATATATATGTATGCATATTTTATATAAATATTTAATTTGATTTTTTCTTTCAAAAACTATAAAATGAAAGAACTTTTTGGAGAGAAAATTTACCTAGAATAGCTTATAATAATCCAAAAGTAAAAATCAATGTAGAATCATCATTGGTATCAGCACTATCACCTGATAAATCCTTAATAAAAATGGAATATATTTGTAAGTAATTGTTAGGTGAAATAAAAAGAATTTTAAAAGTAGTTAAATGATTTTTGTACTTACTTATATATATATGAATGATATGAAGATGAAGAAAAAGAAGAGACCAGAGAAAAGATTGTTGAATTGGACATTACAGGGAAAGATTCAGAGGAGATTTGTCGAGAATTCTTAAATGTTACAAAAGCAATTCCAGCAGTGATGACAGAATCATCATCTAGACAAAAAAGAGCACCACTAGGTGATAAAAAGTATAATGATGAGGATATTCAATACCTGATTGATTAAGAAATAAAAAAAAGTATTTATAAAATTATCAAAGAGGGTTTCTTTTGTCTATATTTGTGTATTTGATTATGCAAAAATGCCTATGAAGTTTACTTGTTATGTAAGATCATTTTTTGACACAAATAAATGGTACTTGACCTTTTACTTTTCCATAACTTTGGGTTTCATCAAGATTTTTGCTGCCAACTTAATCATGACTTCAACTTGTTGGTTGAGACTTGCAAACACAATGAGTTAGTCCCTATGTGGTGTTTCCACATTAATAACCCTGTTATTGGTAGCATTTGCAACTACAAGAATCATCATTACCAAGAATACTTCTTTATCAATAGTAAATAATAACAATAATCACCTTCATTATATAATAAATAAATAATAATATAATCACTTTATTATATCAGATTTGCCAAAGTCTTTCAGTTGGAAGATATGTAACTGCTCAAAATATTTCAAATTTACATCTTTTAGAACATAAAGATGATAATTGTTCACCACATACACCAAATACTTTGAGAACTGACAGTTCTTGTTACAGGTGAAGATCCATCCACTGTCACATCACAGTTGCAGAACTTCAAGAGAGTTCCAAAACTCTTTGATAGATTTCTTCAAAAAATAGTGAAATATAAATACTGTTTGATCAACAACTAGTTAAATCTTCTCCCAAAACACAAGCTGGAGTTAATAATGAAGCTGTCGGGACTATTGGTGTTGTTGTTTACTATTACTATCATTATGGTGCTCCTTTTTCATGTACTAATAAATTTATTCATATTAATTTTTGGAGAGCAAATTAATTGATGGCAATGGCTATGAGAATTGAACTGAATAGGTTATTTAGTAGTGAATAGCTTTGGGTATGGTTTGATTATTTTTCAAGTCAAAACTTCTTTTACTCAAGAAAAGTTATCTTTAAAGTGCATGGAGTTCAAATCGTTTATATAAATTAGAGGACTACTTTCTCTATTATGCCTCGTCAACTTTGTCAATACAAATTAAATAGAGAACACACAATTTTGAAAAATTGAAAAATCATACAAGAACAACTTTTATCATTCTGCAATTTATATAAAAGTGGAATTAGCTTGAACACTCTTGGATGGAAGAATATGTTAATGTCATAATGCTGGGGCAACTAGTAACAAATATTCCACATAAATAATTGGTGCAACTCCTTAGTTAATACAATGAGGTTGGTAATCTATACCTTGAATCTTGTTGAACATGGAAATTATTAATTTTTGGTTACAAATTGTTAAAGATACATTATTTTAGTTTCTATATTACTTGACATTCCATCTGCACCAATTGCAAATTCAATTACAAATCAGTTGATTTTCAATTTTTATCCTTGGTCTGCCTGGAGGAATTTCTGAGACCTTGTGATATGTAATATTCTGATGATAAAACATAAATTTGAGTAATCATACATATGAATATGATCACAATCATGTCATTACAACATTGTAAATTTATGAAACAATAAATCTTTTTTGTAAAAATGGTTTATTGTAGTTATTTAAAATAAAATAAAAAACAGCTATTAGATTAATTCCTGAATTGACTCAATCTAATTCTAAATCTAATTTTAATACAAATCAGAGCTTGGTTTTAATTTTGATTATTATCTTGATTACAAATATAATCTTGATAAATAGAACTCCATGCATGTAATAAAATATTGGGAAGTTGTAAAATATCTTCATGTCTTGCATGATTATGAGAGATTCTATATAATTCTTTACCAACATTGTAAATTCTAGTGACACTTTCTGGCGAAACAAAATCTACTGCAACTTTAACACATGCAGTATAATTACAAACTTGATGTGCACAACCTGCTGGTATGAAAACCATATCACCTGGATTCTGATAAATTCTCCAACCTTTAACACCTTGTTCTTGTAATAACATAGCTCTTAATAATTCGTTTAGGTAGTATCTTTGGTCATGAATTGGATCATCGATTCTTATTCCCATTTTTTGCGAGTGTTCATGTAAAAATTTACGAACCTTTGGTAAATCGTTTGCATGATAAAAATCCCAGACTGCTGCTGCTGGTTTTAATTGTTCATCTGGTAATCTATCATGAATTTCTGGTGCATGTGTCATTAAATTAACTGTATCAATTGCATTAAGATGAAGTTTTGAAGTTCCAACCCCTTTCAGCCCATCATCAGATCCATATGCACAATACATCTTGGGGCCTAAATCTGAACTGTTCATTGTAAATCAAGAAATTATTATTGAAAATTCCGACCAAAGATCAAACATTAATATATCATTTCTATTATTATCATATCAATATCATTAATAATACTAATTACTATGGTACTTACATGATGTATTCTGCAGGTAATTGATTGACCAAATTCATACTACCTCCATATGTTGAATATTGTGCAAATGGCATGACAGACATAAAATCTTTAAAATGATCAGGAAACTTTTTAGCAAAATCTCGATTTGATGGCCAGTCCTTAAAATTTAAAAAAGAAATCAAAATATATAATATTATTTAAAGCATCGTCATTATTATTATAGATATAAATATACCTTTAATTTCAAATAAGTTATATTATTTTGATGTTTGGGTCTTCTTTCAAGATTTACAAATCCATCAAAAAATGCCTTAACAGTTGTATGATAGACTTTTTCAGTCTTGCAATCAATAGTATCGCATGGAATATTACCAAATCGTCTACTAAGGTAAACTGGGTTCCAAAGCTGATCTTCATATTTCAAGTTCCTAATCACAAATGGATAACCTTTTTTCCAAAATTCGCGAAATTGTTCAAGTGTCATTTCTCCATTATCCCATTCAAGTTGATCATGACTCTCATGTGAATTGTCATAAATTTCTGAATCAATAGCCATTGGTTCAATCAAATAATCCTTATTATTATTAATGGGGCAGTTTATAGGCGTAATAGATAAATTTTCCATATTTTTTTTTTCAGTTATTATAGAGTTGTCATTGGATTTATCTAAGGATTGTTGATCTGGTTCAGACTTAATAAAAGCGGAAGAAGTTACAGTTGGTTCAAATGATTCTATAGCAGTTGTTGGTTTGGTTGACTCCATAGATTTTTTTGATTCAACCAATTCTGTGGATTTTGTTGGCCTGATTGGCTTTATAGGTTTTTTTAATATTACCAATTTCGTTGGTTTTGTTGATTCAATCAACTCTGTAGCAGTTATATTATCTTCATTGATTATTGGATCATCTTTAAGTATTTTGCATGTTTCCATGTAAAATTTTTCAATTTCTGAACGTTGATAGAAACAAACGCCCAACATATGTTTTTTTTCATGTCTACGCCTGAAAGAACATTTACCAAGTGTCAAAAATGTCTCTGGTGACAAATCATCCCACTCATCATAACATGTAATACACATTTCTCTACCGCATACAATGCATATCCAAAACCCACTAAAAATTATGTGCTGACAAATATCACATAATTGTCTACTGTTTGTTTCGGGGATTTTTCGACATAGAGCTTTGTCTATATGAGAAAGTTCATTTTGTAAAATTGTTCTAAAAGTAGGAGCTATTAAGTCTAATTTAATATTTCGAAGAATATATTAACTTTTTTTTGAAAATTATAAATACGATTATTATTTAAATCATGATAGTAGTAATACCTAATATGTAATGCCTATCCTCTTGACTTAATGGGATATCCCTTGATTCTAGCATTGGTGCAGGATTCTGATCTGAAATAAAATTCGAACCTTCTATTATTTCATATGTTACAGGATCAATATCAAAATACCTAAAATTTTTAAATCTGCATCTATCTGATTTCTTGTTTACGCCTAAACAGAAAATAATAAAACAAGATTTTTTTTATTAAATGGATCATAGATGAATAACTATAAATTTATTATGTTCTTACATGCTTGACATCTATTAAATTGTAAAAATTTTTTATTGTTGCAAGAATTTTCTTGAACAAGTATATTTTCTCCGGTTTTATCAGTAGTTATAATCTTTCCTATTGTTGAAGTAGAAGATGTAATCTCTTTTGGACGTTTGTTAGGAGTTGGACATTCTTCCACCTCAATCTTACGTTTAGCTAATGTTGCAAGACCATGATCTAAAATGGTTGTATTTACATTATTATCATCTATGTTCGTTTTCAAGTTATCATTATTGTTATTTCCATCGTTGTTATTTTTATTAATTGTTGTATTCGCACAATCAAAATTTTCTTGGCTTATTTTTCGAATTCCGGGGTTTGAAAGCATCTTTAGTTTTTTAAAAACTAACTTCTAGGGATGTGACAAGTGAATATACAATCGATTTTAGCACATACATGAACTGATCTCAATCCAACAAAAAAAAAGGAATATCTCGTATATACTCAAAAAAGAATTGCTTATTTTTAATTATGTATATTAATTACATATTAATATATATATACATTCATTTTAGCAAAATATCAAGTGCAACTTTTGGATTCTCATGAAAAAAAAATTTTAGATTCTAGCATTTAAATACAAAAAAATTTATCTTTAAATCAAAGTATGGTTGAATCAGAAGTAAGATTGCTTGCTGAAACCTCTTAATGACTGCTGAAACTCTGCCAAAAGCTCTAATAAACAATTAGTGTGTAACCATAATCAGAAGAATCTTTAATACCAACATTTTCTCAAGCTATAACAAATTATGTAAACATGTTAATAGACATTCATTATTACCAATTTTTTAAAGAAATTAAATGCTTTTGATCCAATTTATTAGTGTTTCTTCATCTCAAAAAAATATTCATATATCAAGAATTTATAGATCACCAATGTACCACACATGCTAGAATTAGATGCCTTCGCGTATTTCACGTGACAAAATATGTTACTATTACTATGGGTGGGAACCTGAATTTTGGGCGACCAACCAAAATTCAGTTGGGTCCAGATGCCAGCTTTAAAATTTTTAAAATATTCTTTATCACCAAGTTTACTTCGAAAATAGCCGTAAGAAAAATAAAGGGTAGGCTGAACTAAACAGTTAATTTTAATTTCTTTTTTAAGTCCGTTGATATGCGTACGCTAAAAAATTCAATACTCAAAGTTTGATTAAGCATGACAACTTGCCAAGTTACAAATAATTTAGTTAAATCTACCTTTCCCAATTTAAAATATCTAAATTCTTTTGCCAGGTCGATCTTGATTTCAGCAAAAATAAGCCTTTTATGTTTAGTCGTTTTTTAAATACTTGCAAATAAAATAAAATCAAAATTTTGGAGATCATTTCCAAAAAATTATTTTTGGTCCAACTTTTTATTTTTTAACTGTTATTCTTCCCAAACATTACAAGCATTTGAAATTTTGCATACATATTCTTGAGAACTTTAGTCACAATTTGATAAAATTTATTTGTGTTTTATTATGTACGTTTTTGCGTAATTAATTGTTTTGTGGTGATCGAAACTTTTGTCCAGGGAGTGTATATTATGTAGTTATAAAGAAGAAATGTAATATATAGTATATTCTGTATCACCGATTATTTACCAATGATTATTTGAGACATAGATCGTTCTCAGATTCCCTCAAAACAATATTTTTTTCATCTCCCACCACCCATCAAGATGATTCAGTGTTGTTATTTGTACAGTTGGTATATACTAAAAAAGATATTATTCATTAATAAGATGTGTTATTAATTAATAACCAGAAATGCTTTGTTTTTTCCATTCATAAATATCTTATTGAAGTTAAAATGCAAAACAGGATTTGTCACGTCCCTGGGTATTTATCACAAGGTTTTTTTTTATCAAAATAATAAATAATCGGAGCACTTGCTTTTCAATCGTTATTAATACTAAGTATAATAATGTTGAACAATTATAAGAGAGTGACTATTGAAGATAGAAAACTACTTCTAACAACAACTTTGGAAACACTAATGATGAAAACATTGATATGTAACATTTGATTACTAGTGTTGGAGTACATTAAATACTACTACCATTCTCAACTTCCTTGTCTACAAAAGGTTAATCTGATCTTGAGATCCCTAAGATACAATGTTGTGACAAAATTTCGGGAGGGATAAGCTTGGCCTGGAATTTATCAGAACTCCATCATTGTCAATGACATCTTAATCTTCTCTTACAGCACCTGACTAGGAAAGGCTAACAAGTTGCTTGCAACAATCCTAAACATGGTTTGATGACTAAGAACTTGTGACTTGGTAGGTTGCTGAATTCTTAAGAGCTGTAATGTTAGGAATTTTCAACTCATAAAGTTGGAAGCTCCAAACTTTTTAAACTGCATTTATGTTTGGAAAGCCATAAAATAATTCAGACTTAGCCTGTTATGTTCCATTTAAATTAACTATCTGCTTTTTTGATAATCTCTTATTTGATTAACTGTATTTATTATTTTTTAAATAGGATAGGAGACTTGGTTTTTTTGCCCAAATAATTCCTTACTCTAGGTCCAATCCCTTGTTTGTGAGTAGGTGTACCATCAACAAAGCAGCAACCTAGCATTGGCAAAACTAAACACTTGGATCTAATCAAGTAATGACCTCCTGAACTGCAGACACCAACTTTACACCATAACACAAAGCAAATATTACATAACACCAACCCCATTGCCAGTAATAAGCATCATATGGAAACAACCAATTCTAGTCTGAGGAGAAGTTTTTGTATCTGTCACTTGTTCAAAGCCTTCCAATGTGATCGATAATCTTACCCATGGGAAAAAAAATTTTTTCATGGTGATGGGAGGTGGATAGAATTTCACTGTCTTGCATGTTTGTAATAGGAAAATTTAATAAAACTGACACCTGTGATAATTATCAGATTTATAATTGGGAAGGAAAATATTTTTTGATTCTCTCTAGCATAAGGTTGCGGGAGAAACTCCTCCAGAAATCAATCGACAGAGTTTCGACAAGTTACACATTAATTGTTTATTAGAGTTTCGGCAGAGTTTCGCATTTGGGGTTTTCGCCAATCATCAGAGTTTCGACAGGTTACACATTAATTGTTCATTAGAGTTTCGACAGAGTTTTGACAGTCATTAAGAGGTTTCGCCCACAACCTTACTCTAGCAGCACCCAGCCAAATCTGATTTGGTGGATAGAATCATTTATCTATTTTTATGAAGCCTGGAACACACATTATTAAAAGCTTTGTTACTGTATGATCTTGGTATCCTAATAAAAATAAAATATGGAGTTGGTACAGAATGCAAAAAATGTACAAAGGTGTGGGAAATGTATAAAATTATTAGTATGGAAATTTATATCTTTTCTATTTCTGTACTTTTTTTCATTCTGCACCTATTCTGTATTTTTATTTTCTATGGGTTATTTACTACCTAAGTGATGCAATTATTTGTTATGCCAATAATAATATCAAATGCATTGAGTAATCACTGTAAACATTGTAATGTATTGTACACAGTGAGTCTCAGTTTAGCAGACCTCAATTTAATGGATTTAGGGGCTTAACAGATAACAAATTTTTCTATAATAATAATTATTATTATTTTATCCACATTAACAGATTTAACAGATTTTTCATGTTAATATATATTCAGTTTACCAGATATTTTTTAATATCTCTAATGATATGGATAAAACAGCAATAAAATAAAACTTCTTATAGAAGCATGCCATCCAAGAAGGAAGAACTTGCAAAACCCGTTGGAAAGGACTGGATCCCAATGATTAAACTAAGACAACCACCCAAGAAGCAAATCAATGGTGATGTAACAAATTACTCCGAAGTCATGTGTAACATCAGGGTGGTACATAAATATTTACATTAGAAACGTGACACATTTATTATTATTATTTGTATTTCGTGTCTTTAATTATATTTATTATTATTATCTATGTCCACAAAATCTTCCGGATAGATTGATAAGAATCTTATGATTATTATTATTTATATTTTATTTATATTTTATCAATCTTATATTATTATTTATATTTTATCAATCTATGTAATTTTATATATAAAGGACATCATATTAAGATAATAAAGATTAACTTTGTAATTTTACAATAATTAAATTACTTATTTCGCTTTTAAACATTGAATGTTTACAGGTGAATTGATGAGTTATGAGTTAACTATGGTTGGCTCGGTCTAAAGACCTCCTAATGCTGCGCCACGCGCTCAAATTTCAAAAATTGTGATTTTGTGATTCGTTCAAAATGCAATAAAATTTTTTAAAAAAGGGTTACGCGTGATTTTGGCTAAAAACTACTTTCCTTACTGCCAAATTTAGATATGATGGTCGAGTATTTGGCTAAATTTAGGAATGATAATCAAAAACTAGTCTAAATTTAGCAATGATAATGGCGCTCAAATTTCTCATGAGCATAGTAAAGTACATGTTTTAAAAAAGAATAGAACTCTACAATAAATAATTTTTTGGAGAAAATCTCTTCATTACATTAAAAGTAGAAACCTATTTTACCAACTAATGAGGATATTTTTTTAAAAGGTAGGACAAAAAATGACTTCTATACTTTTAAAATTTGCCCAAAATTTAGAAGGTCTTTAGACCGAGCCAACTATATGATAATTATCATTATTTTTTTTTATATTTATTTGATGTTTATTATTAAAATTATTAATAAAAATTTTTTTTGCATTTAATTTGCATCATTTGATTTGATCATAAGTTTTACTTTTGTGGATCTCTTGGTTTAACAGATAATAAAATTATCTGGAAAAAAATATCCATTAAATCAAGCTTCACTGTGAAATGTATGGGGGCAAAGGTATCATTCATGCACAAAGAAAAAATTAATAGTAATAAAAGGCTATGTCATGTTTGTTTTATACACAAAGTTGAAATTGATTTCCCCAAAAGGTCAAAATGGTTGAAATTATGCCATATCACATGATGCCTATAATTAAATTAATTATCAATAATGAAACATGGCTCATTAAAATAGTCTCATAAAGAGGATTCGAATAATGGTATTTTAATGTTCATAGCATCAATAAATGGTGAGTTATTGTAAGATCTATGGTAAACCAAAATACCTGCAATAATCAGTGATGAATTACATCTCACTAGACTTGACTCATCAAGAGGATTCGAATGATAGTTGTTTTATCTAAAACAGCCAGGTGTTGTCCAAATCTGAAGATTTTTCTGGATGCTCAGCTTGTATGATGTAATTTCAATCATTTTGACTTCATGTGCAGTTTATTTTTTTTTAAAACTTATTAAAGATATAAGATAAAAATTACCAGAGCAATTGCATGAATCCAAGACTGCACCCACCAATTATGCCATTATGTCAACAAAGCTATTATTTGAAATCTTATCAAGGGTGTAGGTTAAGGTTTCCAGTTCAAGCTATTTTTGAAAAAAAGTAGCTTTGACAATAGTTTTAGCTTCTTGATATTTTTATAAAAAAAACAAATATAAAAGAATGAATGAATAAATGAATGGATTATGGGTTCCTTACATTTAAATCTTCATATATTTAGGTAAAAGCATACTTTGTACAATTAAAATAATTAACAATTTGTTTGTAATGTCTTATAAAAATATAAAGATTTAACTAATACTTGACTAATAATTCTACACATTCCTCTGCATTTTTAATATTTATCCACATGGTTTCAACTGGCTCTTTGAATATTTTTCAGAGAGTAAAATAATAATAAAGGCCTAGATAAAAGCACACTTAACAAATTAAAATAGATCATTGTCACTGTTATTATTAATAATGTCTTGCACAAATAAATAATTCACAAAGAAAATACTTGTCAAAGTTTCACTCTTTCAATCAATTTTTTCACCTAATACATGATGCCATCCCTGTTTTTCTTTAGTTTTACCTTACCTTGATATTGCTTCCAAACGAGCATGATAAATCTTTTGATTCGAAATTGTCATTACATATGTAAACTCAATAAGTTGGTCATGTCAGGGCAGACCTTGTGACCGACTTATTGAGAGAACTGAGTTATTGAATTCCACATGATTTTTTAAATTTAAAATATTTTATTTATTTATCTTTTATCTCAAACATTAGAAGGCTGGAAAATCATCATTTCTTTTGTAGAAACTGCTGTATTTACTAAAGTTGCGAATATTTTTATACATATTTCTGAACATAATAATTTAATAGGAATACAAATGTATTTCTTCATACTAGATAATCAATGGTATAAGTGATGATATAAAAATGATGATATAAAAATGAGATAAATAAATACAGATGTATTGTTTGTAATTAGACAAGAATGTTCTCCGAATTCTTGATGATATAACTGATGAGATGATAATATATTAATGCATTATTCATGATAAATGAATGATACAATCAATGATACAACTGTTGAGATAATAAAATATTAATGCATTATTCATGATAAATCATCAAATGGTTAAAGCAAAAAAAGTTCTCTTTTTAAAAGAAAAAAATGGATGTGTAATAAAATATGAATCTAATTCACAAGTGAGAATGCTCTATTCCTTCTAAATTATAAAAAAATGAACAATAAAGATAATTTTTCTACATAGATATTTTATTAAAAATTATTAAATCGATTACTAAAATAGTAATGATATAAATGAAATATCACGTGAGGCCGACTTATCGAATTTTTTTATATATAGTAAAAAAAAAGTGTGAACCTTTTTTGGCCTGTTTATATATATGTATAATTTTATTGAAAACCTAATCGTAATTTCAGGCTAAAATTTCTTTTATTTGTGAACAAAACTGCTTTATAAAGCTTCAGGGATCAATTGGATTAGGATTGTGATTACTATATACGAGTGATGGGTTTTTGTTGTTTTAATTAGATTTCATCAAAATTGAAAAAAGTCCGATTCCAAAATCCGCATATCTATATAGTAATGTTATTATTTAAATAGAAATTCCATATTTGGCATACCAAAATCGTGATTTTGAGTTAATGCCACTTCTATGCGTAATTTGCTACAAGGATTAATTTTAGCTTAGAAACCATACCCACTTTACTTAATAAAATTTCGAGATATTTTCCATTTAATTTTTTAAAAACAATAGTAAATTACTTGAAATGCAGATCTTTTTTTTCGATTTTCTCAAAATCGTGATTTTGCAGCTATCCCCTTTTCTATAGTCCATGCCCCACATTAGTCACATCCTTCAGTTTCACGAATTTTAACATGAGCCTTCTGTAACCTATTATCAATTAATTAATTGGTTGTTAAGCCTTTTTCTGCTAAGAATTTATTATAGTAACGTATTTATATTAAAATGATTGTGTTAATGATATTAATTTTTGTTTATAGTATAAAACATCATGAATTTTATGGAAGGAAATAAATTTTTTTATAATCTAATTTGAGAAGCTCAATGTGTGTATATTTGTTTTGTAACAAATCAAATGATGAAAATAATTTTTTTATTTGTTTACACATAATTTCATTTTCACGTACAACATACATAAATATAAAAATTTTTTCTTCATGATGAATCTTAAAGAAAAAACACATTAATAATTAACTTTTTTATTATTGCTATTAGTGATAAAATATAAGGATTACATTTAGCATCAGGTATTAAAAATCATTATTGTACTATTGATGATAATTTGATGAAACTATCGATGATAATAATCTTTTTTGTTTTTCAAAAAAAAAAAAAAAAAAAAAAAAAGTTTTTTCAAAGGAGCAAAAAAAAATGACCACCACCACAACATCATCAATTCCCAATATCGTTCTTGTTGATGACTACCCACCACTAAATTTATCTAATGAAAATCTTGAACAGCTTAAAAAATTGGCAATTGATTGGTCACTTTCACATGGATTAAATATTCGACCAAAGAATTTCAATCAACAACAGTCATCATCATCAGTTCTGCATGCACCAATATCATTATTGCCTACACCATTCCCTAGAAAACAGTTTGATTTGGTGGTGGAATTGCAACCACTTTTTAATATTTTGTATCACAAATTATCCAATGATCACCAGTTGATTTCTAATGTTATTGAAGAGTGTGTGTGCACATAATTATTTAAATAGTTGAATTTGAGAAATTATAATGATATAATTGCTATTACAATTTTTCTAGGATTTCTAACGTGGATGATTTCATTGCAAAACTTTATGATATATATCTCAAAATTAGAAAGGAAGGAAATATTCAGGTTAGATCATTATTTGAAGGTTGAAATATTATAATTAATTTTTAAAATTAAAATTTTTTTAAAGCCAATAACATTGGGCATACATAGATCAGATTATCTTTTACATTCATCATCATTGCCAAATAATGAAGAATTGAAAATTCTACAAGTTGAATTTAATACTATATCATCAGCATTAACAAGTTTAGGATACTTGACTGGCGAACTTCACAAGTAATTAATTCATAGATATTAATTAATTATACGTTTATTTTTAATAATAATAATAATAACAATATGCACTCTACATATATAGATACCTTTTTAAGTCTACAAATTATTTTAATTCATCAAATTTGTTCCAAATTGAAAATTTTATAAATCATGAATCCATTTCTAATATGCCAAAAGGAATTTCTGTTGCTCATGAACTTTATGGATCTGAAAAGTATTTATTTAATATATATGTGTGTGTGTGTGTGTGTGTGTGTATATATTGAAATTTTATATTAATTAATGATTGATTAAATAATAGTAGTGTAGTATTAATGGTGGTACAAAGTGACGAATGGAATATATTTGATCAAAGATGGATTGAATATAATTTATTAAAAAAGTACGTAAAAAAAAATTTAATTTTTTTTTTTATATTGGAATACTAAAGCTGCTTTGATTGTTCTTTTTTCTTACCACTTGATTTAAACCGAACTAAAAAAAAAAGTCATAAAATTGATTTAATACGTAAAACACTTTTAGAAATATTTTTAGAAGGAAAATTAAATGAGAAAACTAAAGCTTTAATTATGTAAGTAAAAATAAAATCATTTATAATTTAATGTAATTGAATAAAAGCTCATTGAATTTTAAATTGGCATAGAAATGGTAAAGAGGTTTCGGTAACATATTTTCGCGCAGGTTATAGACCAGGAGATTATCCTAGTGAAAATGTATGTATTACAAAATATATTATTTTTCTAATTACAAAAACTTATTGTGTGTGTATGCATATATATATATATATGTGTGCAGGAATGGAATGCAAGATTAATGATCGAACGATCA
This sequence comes from Entrophospora sp. SA101, assembly GCA_958430865.1. Lineage (NCBI taxonomy): Eukaryota > Fungi > Glomeromycota > Glomeromycetes > Entrophosporales > Entrophosporaceae > Entrophospora > Entrophospora sp. SA101. Next base: position 15,740 of record CAUDNR010004080.1, read on the forward strand.
AAATCTATAAAATGTCCATCAATCAGTTATCAATTAGTTGGATTTAAAGTATTTCAACAAGTTCTAGCCAGGCCAAATATTGTAGAAAAATATATAAAAAATCCGATTGACGCTAAAAAAATTAGATCATGTTTTGCCAATCTTTATCAATTTCACTCCAACAATGATATATTTAAATCAGTAATTGATAATCCAAACGATTATGTGATGAAACCACAACGTGAAGGAGGTGGTAATAATTTATATGGCGAGGAAATGGTCAACACTATTAAAAAATTGAAATCTTCGTCAGTGTCGTCATCGCAAGAACTTAAAAAATATATTATAATGGATTTGATTAAACCGCCAGCAATTTCAAATATTTTATTAAGGAAAGGTGAATTGATTAAATGTAAAATAATCTCCGAGTTGGGCACATTTGGTGTTTTTATTTCTAAAAAAATTAAAGATGATGATGATGATGGCGAAGAAATAATTGTGAATGAGTGCATTGGTAATGTGTTAAGAAGTAAAAGTAGTGAGATTAAAGAAGGTGGTGTTGCAATTGGATTGGCTGTTATTGATTCTCCTTTATTAATCTAATAATCTAAATTACAAAAAAATAATTAATAACGACAAAATAATTTGGCTTTTCAAATATTTTCTTTATACAAAATTACGTATAACTATTATAATTATAATTTTTTATTGTTTTATATAAAAAATGCTATTAAAAATGTATTGCATGTATGTATGTGATACGAAATGTTTGATTTATGTATGCAGTTTATAAAAAAAAAATAAATTGATTAATGAATATTTTATAATAAATAAGATAATAAATTTTTAATTTTGTAAAAAAAAAAATGAATAATTAATTAAATATGAATATATGAATATATAAAAATATGAATATATGAATAAATAATATATTAATAATAACTATGTACAGCTTTTTTTGTTGAAGTTCTTGCAGATTGGTTTTTTTTATCCAAGAGTAAATTCATTGATCCAGTTTTCATATTAGGAGCAGGTACTGCATGAATTATCCCGTTCCTTTTACTTGAATCTCTAGAATTTGGGTTTAAATTTCTTCTTTTAGTTGGCTGCGGTGGTGATTCTTCAATTGTATCATCGGACGATGATTTATTATTATTATTATCATCTTCAACATCATCACCATCTCCCAAGTTATTATAGCTAACATCAACCAAACTATTGCTAACATCAACCAAAATACTACTATAATCACTACTATTATTGCTATCGATGGAATTTTTCTTTTTCTCTAATAGTTCACTTTCCCTTTCTCGAATTTCAGCTTCTTCCATCAACCAACATTTTGATGACATCTTACACAATCTACAATCATCTTTAACATGAAGTTGTATAGCAATCGATCTAAATATCGTATCAACCACTTCAGCACGTAAAAACAAAGAATGTTTCCCGCCATTTATCAATGTCAACTTACAATCAGGCATACACTCTTCCATCCATTTTACAGCAGCAACCGGAATCCGATCATCTTTGGTACCATGGAACACGTGTACAGGATGATTCACATCCGTGTACGAGAACCCAAATGGTCTTTTTCTCTCAAAACACATTACCAAATCATTATTTGCACCTGTCAAATTCTCTGCAAATGAAGCTTTCAAAATCGCCAAGCCAAGTTGTTGTTTCTTGTCAAAACTTGACATTTGAGCCGATAATGCACCTGATGATGTTCTGTGATTCTGTTTTGTCGAGTAGGGTTGGCGACCGTGAATCATTTGTTGTAGCGATATACCAGCGGAATTTGTTAGCTTCATCAATGGTGTTGGCACAAACTTCAACCATTTGAAATTGTTCGCTACTGCAGTACTTATCCAGGGACAAACCAAATATATCGTGCCCTGTAACATTTCAGGTAATTTCATTGCACAAGCAAGAGCATAAGGTGCTCCAGCACTATGAGCCATTATAAAGAATTTTCGTATTTCCATCATATCGCACATTTCTTTTATCACATCTTTTAATTAAAAAAATAAATAATTATAAATATGATTCCACTAGATATATATATCACTATCTGTATATAATAATATTTACCTGGCCATTTTAAAACTCCTTGATCATCATCTTTGACATCATCAGATAAACCAATTCCAGGACGATCCGGACATATTAATCTTAGACCATAGCTTATAGCAAGATCATCGAAAAAAGCTATAAAATATCTTACACAACCCATTCCCAAGAAAACAAAAACTGGAAACCCATTTCTATCACCCACTTCAGAAAAACTGACCACTCTACCAGATTTTAATCTGACACGTTGTGTTAGGCGTGGGGCAGCTAGAAAAGATTTTATGTCTAGATTTGTTGGTTCATCCTCGATTATGGGTGGTGTTGGTGTTGATGACCGTGGCGGTGGTTGTTGATCTGATGATATTGAGGCGAAAGTTGAAAAGGTTGAGGTTATAGTAGATGTAGGAGATGAGGATGAGGAAGTAGAGGAAGTAGATGAAGTAGAGGAATACGAGGAATAAGAAGAAGGTGATGTCATTGTTGTTGTAGTACTGTGTAAATAATCTTTTGGAGATGGTTCTTCACATGAATTATTATTACTATTATTATTGATCATACTCGGATCCGATTCGGGTATTGATAAATTTATTGAAGATGTGTATATTGGTGGTATTTGAGGAGGTTTTTCATCGATTGTTGAAGATGTATGTTTTTTAGAAAATATGGACGACGGCGACGACGATGATGATGATGATGACGACGACGACGATGATGAAATTGAAGTTCTTGTTGATGATGATGGTGGCGATGATGGTGGCGATGATGATGATGACGCTAATGAATTTAAAGCAGTTGCTGAAGCGAATTTCTTTATTGATTTTCTTTTTTCTTCTTGGTGGTCGTTATTATTGTTGTTGTTGCTGTTATTATTATTAAACCTTGTTGTAATTAAAGAAGTTCTTCTCGTTTTATTTTTTGGTTTTTTTGACATAAAAGAAGAAGAATTGTTTGTTGCTGTTATCGATGATAAGGTGGAGGAGTTTGGAGAGTTTGAGGAGAAAAGTAAAGTAGTTGATGATTCTGATTTTGGTCTTTTTTGGAAAGGAAATTTTTTGATTGAAGTTTTCTTTCCTAAAGAAAACACATTAGTTTTTGGTGAGGTGGGAGGAGAAGAGATATTATCTCCGATTTTTTGTTTTTGTACAGATTTATCGATATTATTGTTGTTATTGTTATTATTTTTATTAATTGATAATATTGAAATATCATTAGTTGTATTGGAAGTTGTCGTCGTTGTTGTTGTTGTTGAATATTTCAAAGAGTTAATTTCCGGGTGTATATTCATTTTTATAAAATTATTTTTTGTGCTATTAATTATTTGTTGATTGGATGATTAGAAGCAAAGTTATATATTACAAATGAACTTTTGTGTTATATATGTATGTGCTGTTGTGTGTATATTAAAAGAATAATTAATTATGCAAACGAAATTTGTTTTTTCGAGAGAAATAATTATTAGTATTTAAAGATTATTTATTTTAGGAACCAACAAAAATGTGCGTAATTAATCATGAGAAAAAAAAAAATTTACCTTTATTTAAAGTTTTTTCTCGTGTATTTATATATAAATTTTTTAAGGTTTATAAGAAAAAAAAAATAAAAACTTTTACATAAAATATATTTATTTATATTTATATATTATGTATTATAGAATATTATATACAATTATTATATATATATATAATAATAACGTTAATATAAAAAATATAAAAAGGAAATATTAATCAAATAAACGCGATCGTTTTCTTTTTATGTTTTGATGTTTTTAAATGTAGAAAATAAAAAATATTTGTCTGCAAGTGAGTTAAATAATTAGAAAGCGAGAGAATGTGAAAGAGCAAAATTTTAATAAAAAGAATGTGGATTCTCTGGTATTTATATTATTATTATTATCATATATTAAAGTTGCAATATATTTTATGTAGTATATTTAAGCACGTATAAAAAGCCTGGATATTGTCTGAAACATATATATAATAACAATAATAACAATAGCAATAATAATGAAAGAAGACTTTTCTTAAAAAAAAAAGGAATTAACGAAAAAAAGAAAGAATAAGTTAAATAATTAAAGTGAGAAAAAAATAATTATGGGAAAAAATAATTTTAAAAATAAAAAAATAAAAATTTAATTAATATTTAGTGGATTTGTTTATGCATATCTTTCCTTGCTTTCTTCTTTAAAAGGTGATTGAGGATTAAGTTTGTGATGATTTACTAACTGTTGTGTAAATTAAATTTTTATTTATTAAAAAAATAAACAATTTTACAATTAATCTCATTGATCTGACTGGTTAAATAAATAATATTGTATTAGTTAATATTAGTAATCTTTTAAGTGAACAACAACAACACGCTACAAAAAGGTTTTAGGGTCCAAAGTGAATGATAAAAGCCACAAATTTCAGTTTTATAAAAATAATTGAACTAGTCCAAAAGTGTAGATTAGATATAAGTACCGATGGGGTTCAAATTTTTTCTTTATTGTCTAGTGTCTTTTTTGCATGCTGTTATCAAGATCTTTTAACTTTTTGTATATTATTGTAATTAGATGGAAGATTTTTTCAACGTGATTAATTGTTGAAATCTCAAGTTCAATCATTCAATTCCAATTCGCAGCAAGATACTCACTTCCCCCAAGAAAAGTAAGGTCTCAAAGTCTTTCGATTTCTTCACTACTAGTACTCTTTGTCCTAACGCCAACATTATAATCAATCCATTTCAAATAACTTATCAATAGCCTACGCTCATCATCCCCAATTACAAACGACTTTGTAAAACAACAGATATTGTTTTTCATATATTATTTATTTTTATATTGGTAATGAAGAATTGATGCAAGCTTACTTAAAGAAATATACTTGCAAAGATATTTTCCTGCTTGCTTGCTAGTTGATGCATAGAATCATCTCTATATAACATTTAAATATAAAATTAATCTAAATTATAGCACGATTAGCATTCACATCCCATCTCAAGTTAGTTGTCAAACATTTTGTTTTGGCAAGTGATAATGTCTTTAAATTCATCTCTGGTAAGTTAGCAGTCATTATTACACAGATATTCTTGGCGCTTAAGATCCATAGAAGAGTGAGTTGGTGTCATATAGGAAATGATAAGGTTTTAATCCGTCAATGATAATAGTGGAAATTTCTGTCATTTAGTTTCAATTATAAAAGAAATGCAGAGATTTTGAGTTTCTTGGAACATCAAAACGCTGAACATAATAGCGTCGAGTTTATTCAATCCAGCAGCATTAAATCTTTTACAACAATTACAACATGATTTACACACTCAACTGTTGTCTTTTGGTATAATTTATTGAGAAAAGAAAATCTTATCTGCCAACAAAGAAAATCCCCCGTACTTCAATTATGAAATAAGAGGACGCACACATTACACAATTGTGGCGCCGACCCCTGAAAATTATAAAACGAGGGTTTTTACTAATACTAAATAGACTAAACTATCAAACACTTTGGTCATAAATGCGTTTAACTACTGGTTTATAACCGGTCTTCAATTTCCCTACATAATGTACACACGTACAATAATCTGCAATTATATAAATTTTAATTGAACATGTGTATATATCATTTTCAACGTGGTGTTTTTTACAAGATTATACCATCCCATCCATTCGTGTAAGAGTCAAGAATTAAAGATATTATCTTTAATCTATTCCCGCTAATTAACTAATTAACTAGATAGGGTATTCTTATAATTACTAATTAGTTATCATTAAAAACTAGTTTTTCATTCATTAATGGAAAAAATATTTAATTCTTTAAAAACTAGTTTTTTTTTTTAAATTAGTAAAAAAAATTTTTCTAAATTCAAAATCAATAAATATGAAAAAGGTTCAAATTTTTTTAAAAAAATGAAATCTTTTCTATTCATAGTTTTATTCAAAAGAATTTCTTTACATATATATGCAGAAATTAAAAAAAAATCTTTGATCTACCGGTCTGTTAGAAGTTACACGAACAATCAGTTCACCACCGTTACGAACTATAATAATGATTATGATAATAATAATAATAATAATAATAATAATTAATAATAATACTAATACTAATAATAATAATATTATTAATATGTACGCCAAAATAAAAATTATTCCTATTCTCCCAATTCATAATCACGCTATTTTCCCGATTTATCTATCACTAACTATTAAAATTATATAGTATATGCTATTTGTATTAATGGAGCACGGTTGCAACGGAGCGAGCTAAAAATTGCAGGGATTCAAAGTTTGTTGAGTGACGATTGTACTACCACCATAATCATTAACTTTACAAAATTATCCAAGCATTTGGACATGAAAGGTAGGATTCATTATCTTTTACTGTTGCATCTTCAATAGTTTTTTTTTTTTTTTTTTTGCAAGATCAAATAAACTCCAAAGCAAAAAAAACTAAATGATTTTTCAATGAGGCAAAATACTTTTAAATATATTATTCAATAATTTTGTGGATCTTAGAAAACACAATACGAAACACAGGAGCAAGTGTTCACTGGTGAGTAATGTGCAATTTTGTTACTTTATTAAATTTATTGATTTGCCAACTACTTTTATTTGTATTACTCAAAGTATTGGTAAAAAGAATCTGAAAAATTAAAAAAAATTTCTTAAATTATTGTTATTTGAGCCATATAATCATTTATAAATCAATAAAGTTTGAAAGAACTTATCGTTGAAATTTTAGTATATCTCAAACACCAGCCAGCCCTTGTTAAATTTTTCAAAAAGTGAAATGAACAGTTGTACCCAGATAAATCCCGGACCTCCATATATGCCTGTACGTGTTGCAAAGTACTTGTGACCAATTGACAACAGGTTTCATCGTGTGAGTCTCAGTATCATTAAATTTCAACTGTAAGAATCATAAAAAAACCAAATTTGACGTTAAACATGCAGTAAATATTTGTAAAATGCACCTTTTTAGCTAAATAAAGGGCAAATTTTTGATATTTTAAAACATTTAATTGAATTTATTTTTTTATCATGAATATAACCATTATTGGATTGTTAATGAGTTAGATGCAGGAACGTTACTTATCTGAGCTTGCTCAAGGACCTCTTTTGTGGGATAATTTACAAATTTAAAACGAGTAATATTTTCTTCACTAAACATTGGTAGCTTTAATTCTTTATTGTAAGAACCGTTTTTCGACTATATATCAGAAAACTCACTAGTTGAATATATAGATTTATTTTAAGAGCTTTCTCTTTTCTATCTTTCTAGAGCGATGCTGAACTTTGAAATAGGTCTAGGCGAGCATCTTCTTTAGACCTTGCATTTTATTGCGTTTTCCAACACCAAAACCATATGATCTATTAAATCCAATACCAGATGTGGCTTCTGTATTAATAGTCGCCAGGAAAATTAGTAGCAAATATTATGCGTATACTTTACACAATTACAGGGGTTTAACATATAATAATAATAAGCATATAGTTAATGTATTACATAGAATAACATAGCAACAATAGAATTTGTTTTATTCGAAAAATATTTCGATGTGTTAAGAGATATATCGTAGAATACCTTAATATGGATACAAAAGTAGTTAGGCTTCTAGTACAATCTGTTAATCCAGACATGCTGGAAATGTATAACTCGAGGTTTATTTTTTCAATTAAACGATCAGTAAAGTAAAAAAATAATCAATTGACCAGCAAAAGATTTAAGAAAAGGCCCAAATGCCGGCGGGCTGAGGCAAAACAAACCAAATTAAGCCAAACAATCAAGTCAAAGCCAAAGTGAAAAAAGAATGAACCTAGCGTGAGTGAATTTATGATTAGTGATAGTAATTACCCAAAGCACACTTTTTGAACTTCCAAGATTTTAATAATGCTATTTATTTTTTACCTGTTTATAAGCGTTATACGTGACATGTTATTATCTCTAATTTTATCACCATGTAAATTGCCCTCAATTCTTTTTACCACGGTAAATAACCCATTACTAATACTAATCATAACTGATCAAAATCTTTAGACCCCTGAAAATTTAAATAACGTAATTATAATGTTCGTTTTATTAAAGCTTTGTTATTATAGCGCGCTTCATAAAATCTGATTGGTTCACTTCAACAAGTAAGCAAGTTGCATTTATATTCTGTAACTACATCAAAAAAAATATTACTATTGTATATAGGCTCAATAATCAAATAAAATAGAACAAAGAACTTTTGGCAGTCTTATTATATGAGAAGATCCAAGGAGCAGCCTAAAAAAGAACTTTTTTAAATTTTAATAATGGGAGGAAAAAAAGTTAAAATTAGCCAATTCTAAAAAATAAACATTTCACCGCCAAATCTTTTTTACAGAACCCTTTTTTCAATATTATTTAGCCAAAATCATCTCATACAGTTCTTCATTAGTCTTAATTCTCCGAAATTTTCCGTGCATTTATTTTAATGGTGAAATTCTTTTTTTAGCAACAAAAATTTAAATGAAAAGACAACTAGACGTCTTTGATAGCTCCCTAATTAGGATACATTAAGATCCAGCTTTTTCACCATTCATTATCGTCGTGTAACCTCCTTCTATACCAATGGCGTATAAATTCAAAGAAATATCAATGGGATCAAATAGACCTTTTTAAATCTAAATTTTATCATCAATAACAGAAAATAAAGAACATGAAAATGAAAATTTTACGGAAAGATATCATTTTAACTTAAATAGCGTTATTTATAAACAGGAAAACCAATCAAATGCTAGAATTGTAAATCTACAAGATATTCTGTGAAAAATGCATCGAGTTACATATTGATAAAATAAAATTGTTTGATTAATTAATTCAAATTGTCAAAAGTTCACATCTCTTCCAAGACAGATTATGGAATGGATACAATTTGAATATTTAACAAATGGTAGGTTTGATTCATTCATACTGCCAAATGGAAAACAGAGTATATATACTCGATTATAAAACAAATTTATTTATTATGAACATCAAAGGTAGCATTGAAATGTTAAATAATTCAAATGAGCTAGAAGAAAAGTTTTTTGATTATATTAATTCTAGGCATCGAATTATTAAATTCCCTGAAAATGATAATACACAATGGTCATACATTATGAAGAAATTTAAGAGAATCAAAATGTTTAGATGTACAAGGATAACTGCTGCAATTAGGTTGTAACTGCTACTTTATATGACGCAACTATGGTTGCAATCATGATAAGTGGCAGTTGGTATCCTAATATCATACACATAAAAAAGTTTTTTTTTGCATAGCAGTAATATACCAGTACGAACAGACAATTGCTATGTCACAGATCTGGGTTTATGTAAACCAGTTGATGATGAATTATTATCAAATAAAATATATCAGTGCACCAGAAATTCTCTGAGAAAGTAAACATATCAAAGAATCAGTTATTCATAGTGTATTGGAATGTTGATGTGTTAAATATTTGCGGGTCATCCACCATTTGTCAATATAGCTCACGATCACATTTAATTTTGGATGTTATGAATGATGGAAATGTGTTGGGATAGTGACCCTTCTAAAAGACCAACTATCAAAGAACTTTATAAGCTTGAAGATTTAAATAGTGAAGCTATTACAAACAATCCTTATAATAATAATTTTAATTCTCAATCAAGACTAACATCACATCCATTGGCATATTGCAGAAGCAGAATATTAAATGACAATATTGGAAATATAAACGATATTACTAGGGCCAGACGAATCCTACAGCATATCATATTTAAACTAATATTGCTCTTATTAATCATTTATCTCCTTACATTTTATTTTTTTTCCAAGATTAATTAATACATATGTCTATCTATTTTCTTTAAATAAAAAATTCTTATACATTATAAATAATTATTTTTATTTTATTTATTATGTCGTAAAGTGATAGATAAGGATTTCAATTATTTTTTTTTGTTCATTGATAATTTAACTACCAAGAGGCCCCCATGCACCAAAGATATCCATACTCATTGGCTCTTTAGCTCTACGTATCTGACGAACCATGTCGCCTAACTCCTCTTCCAAAAATTCAATTTCTTCCTTACGTTCTTCTTCTGTTACTTCGATTAATTCAGCTTGTCTTTGTTCATACAATAATTCACAATTCACTAATATGAATTTATTACAATAATTATAAAGTTGCCCAGCTGAATATATTTTTGCCCATCCTTTCAATTCAATCACATTCTGTGGCAATACAAGTCCACCATTTATAATCTCATATTCAACTTCATATTTAAGTTCTTTTATTAAATATTTTTCTGAACAATTAAGTAGATCAATGTATAATTTTAATAGATTTGATGTTGAGTCTTTATTAGACTTATTATTATTGCTGTTGTTGTTGTTGCTAGTATTTTTACGTTGACCATTTTTATTATTGTTACGCTTACTATTTTTATTATTTCTATTTTTATTCCTCTTTTTGGTTGTCATTACAAGGATTACAGCTTCAGATAGTGATTTACCATATAACCATTCAAGAAGCACTAGGAATGAATTAGGATCTACATCATCCACATTAACATGAACAATTTCGTCAGGATTTGATTCTTTAGTGCCTGCAAGAAACATCACTTCAAAATAATTTGAAGAAGCTGCCAACATGTAACGATTAGCTCCTATCTTCTTACTACGTACATTAAAATAAATATCATTAGGCCATTTCATGTTGGTTTGTTCATTATAATTTATAAAAAATTTAGAAACACCATTTTCTTGTTCTTTCAAAAACCTGTCCAATGAAGCAGTGATCCGTTCTTTCTGAGAACGAGGTATCAATTTGATGTTTACAGGTATGTTTTTCATCTCTGACGCTCCTGAAAGCAACAGCAATCTTTTAAAACGAGACAATTTAGGACTTACTGCCCTTTTATCCAAACTGATATCTTCACTTATATTTAAGACAAGATTTTTTGCACACATCCAATTCTCTTGTATAAAAGGATCAGCCCCGTTCAAAAATATGTATGCGTTTTCTTTTAGTTTTTTATGTAAATATTCACGATAGTTCATCATATCCAAATACTCGTAGATTTCAAATATAACCTTTTTTAACTTTTTTGTCGCTTTAATTGATTTCCACTGTACCGAGCTAGCTTTGATGATAGTATCAATTATTTCATATAGATGATTTAATACCATATGAAATTCAATATTTCTTAATGATGGAAATCTGGTTAGAAAGGAATGCTTTGGTATAACATTGTACGAGTATATAGGCGCCTGTGTCCATATGAGGTTTTTGTAAATTGGTAAATGAAGAGATTTAAAAGAGTAAAGTAGATTTTGTTCATATATTACATGATCGTAAGGTGCTTTTGGATGTTCACAAGGTATAAAGTTGATTGATGATAATTCTTCCCATTGACTATCAGATAGCCAAAGTTCTTCAAAATGCTCATATAAATAATCCACTGTTTTCCTTGCTCTATATATCAAATTTTCTGGTGGTTTGTCATTTTTTGATAATTCTTCAATTTTCTGTGCACATTTGATAAAGTCATCTCCAGTTACTTCAAAGCTCGCCCCTAGCTTTTTTACAGGTGTGTTGGTAAACCTTTTTTTTTTTTTTTTTTAGCAATAAAAATATCTTCTGATACAAGTCTAAATAATGGATTTGTTCTATCGAATGATTCTCGAGGACGTTTCAAGCTTTTTTTTTTTTGGTTAAGAATCATCATAATGTTAAAAAAAACAGAAATCAAAATAGTAATGATTATCAATTAATATATATGGTGATGGTTAAAATAATTTCGAGTATAAATACTTACGCATGCTACGATATCATCTAGTTTTAATTGTTCCAATTCTGAAACCGTTAAACGATTTTTACCTTGAATCGACAAAACTACATAATTCAATCCTTTAAAGATAAAAAACGGGATATTGGTATTAATAATAATAATATTTGTAATTTTAATTCAGTAAATCAATCACGGTTCTCTAGGATCTTCCAAAGAACATGCACCCAAATATTTAATCAAATTAATCATTAATTTTATTATTGCCTTGTTGTAAATTTTAATAAACTTGAAATCTTGGTTAACGATTTAGCAGCTAGAGTAATATTAGAAATCAATTCTTTATATAAATTAGATCTGATACTAACAATTTTCATTGGCCCTTCCATAGAAAATGAGCTTTTATATAAATTAAATCAAGACGACTTAAGTAAAAGAAAGTGTGTTCGTTTTTGGGTTAATAGAGAAAGCGAGGTATAATAATTACACCTGTTAAATCTTTAATCCTTGAAACAAAAAGTTCTGTATTCCAAGTTTACCTATTGCAATATCTCTCACTCCACAAAAAAAGAGATCACATTTGATATCATAATATTAAAATCTTTTGATGTAATTCTATTTTTGAAACTTGCTTGAACTTTCCAGACTATTTATTATCTGCATCCCCGTAATTCCTCATATCAAAAATTTAAATCAGATAGTTTTGCCCTATTGATAGGGGCGTAGTGGTGTTTATAATTTCACCAGGAAAACTTTCCTGGCGCAATTATTAAGATCCAGTGTCCCCATTCAAATATCAAGAGCCGAAATGATATTTGAATATCACATATTCGAAATTAGTGTCATATATCTCGAATATCCATCCGTAGTACTTTTAGATGTCTGTAACAATAGTAACACTTTTGAATATTTGTTAATTCATCAATTGTTAAATTGATTCAAATTCTTAAAAAAAAAATGTCTTCAAAAGTTAAAGGGATGTTATGTTAATCCATTAACATGGTGGAAAGAAAATAAGAAAGATTTCTCTCCATTAGCAAAATTAGAAAATATCCGCAGCGTCAGTTCCTGGAGAACGGTTATTACTAATTGGTGATGCTGGGAACCACATTGCACCAAAATATAAATAAGTAGAAAGGTTATTATTTTTAAAGAGTAACATAAAAAAAATATTTTTGAATAGAATTTATCCAAGAAAGTATTACAGATAAGATATTTGAATATAAGATAGATATTCTGGCGCATGAATTTTTCTCTTGAATTCCATGAGATATTGTTCCGAATAAACTGGATGTTTAATATAACTATTCTCTAAAGCTCGATATTCTCTGATGTTGTGTGGAGCTCTACAATTTTATGATAATAAATAAAGTAAATTGATGGATTTGAGATAAAGATGAAAGTAATGATTAATTAAATTAATTACGAATGTGGATAAATATAATTAACATTTTTCTAAAAAAAGCCAATTTTTTTAAAAGTACAAGCAACAAGAGGTTGCTTAATATTTGCTAATTCTCCTTCAGGAAACAAAAAATTTTATTTTTATTACTATTATTTTAACTCATTTTTTTTAAAAGATATCGAAAAGATGTTAAAAATATTTTTTCTACAATTAAAAAGATCGTAATGTACATTGGAAACATTATATAGAGATAAACCAATCGATATAAACAAGGTCCTTCTTTGAAAGATCCTTTAAAATAAACACATGCATACACATGTAATATTTGATTAGAAAAATAAATATTGTTTAAAAAACTTATAATTCTTGCCTACCTTCTATTCCAAATACGCCAACAACTATTGGACGAACAATTTTAACAGTTGTGGATCCCGTAATTGCAAAAATAAAAATTCTTATAATTGAGTTTATCCACCAAAGCCAGCTCCAACGTTCAAACTTATTATTTTCCAAAACAATTTTATTATTATTATCCACATTTATAAAAACATCATTATTATCATCATTTTCCTCATTATGTTCGTAAGATAAGAATGGAGAAGTTACATCTGAGGTTTGTGTTGTAGTTTGATTCATTATTAAGCATTTTATAATTTTTCTCAAAAAAAAAAAAAATCTGAACTCAATGCATTCAAGTACAAATTTGGAATTTATCTGGAGAATTCGCAAATCATCTAAAGACATCCTGTGCTGCGCCATTTTCCGAAAATTTTTATCTCGATCTTGCTTTATAAAAAGCTCTATAAATCCAAATTGTAAAAGATCTACGCTTTTGTCACGCGAGTATTTATTAATTCTGTGCGTTTGATTATTACCAGAGTTGGCAAATTAACACCCCAAGCCAATGTACTTGTAGCAACTAACACCCGAATCTTTTTATGAAGAAAAATTTCCTCAACAATTTTTCTGTCACTTTCAGTTAAACCAGCATGATTTGACCTACACCAAACTCAAGTGACATTTTTAAATTTTTATCATTAACTTATAACATAATTGCTTGTATTTCTTTCTTCAGGCATTCTTAAAAAATGATTCAGATCTTGCACAGTTAATTGAGTCTGATGATCTGGCAAAGCAAATACTATAACAGGTTTGGACAAACTTGATGGCTGAAATTAAAAAGCCCTTCTTCTTTGATTTCTAACCAATCGGCTAGTGGTATAATGACCTCTAATATAGGACCATAGCTCCACCAAGGAGATGAATTTCATCAATAATAATTAAAGATATATCCTGTACATAAATTTGATATTTCCAACTACAACTTATATTATCTCATTTTTCAGGAGTTGTGATTATTATATCTGACTTTTCAATAGTATGCAGATCTTGAGTAATATCTCCAGTTAATTCCACAAGTTGTCTCTTCATTGGTATGGTCAATCTATCCCTGCCAATTGTCAACACGTTCACAAACAAGTGCTTTTAATAGTGCTATGTAAACTACCTTAGAATTTGACATTTCATGAAATGCTCTCCTTTTGATAATCAAAAAATAAAAGATTTGGTCCTTTTTTTTTAAAAAAAACAAAAGACTTTCAATATAATAATAAGTAATAAATAATAGATAAAATATATAAATTTATCACATTGCGAGTTCAGCAGTAACTATTTCCAGTTGGTGCACCAATCAATACATTATTAGGTGTTGAACAATTCTACTTGCATTTTGAACAACAAAATGTGAATCAGATATCAAAAAAACTTTCAATTGGTATTCTTGACATATATGATCGTAGTAGAATATCAACTTTTCCAAGTGTTGAGTCAGGTGTTTGCTAAAATCCAAAAGAAAAAAAAAGTTAAAAGTTTTTGATCTTTAATAACCAATAAATTTTATGAAAAGTATATCAATACACACCTTTATTTGATGAGGCAAGCCACTTAAAAGTAATTTATCTAATTCTGAGCTTCTTCTTCTCTTGATTTCAAATCTTTAAATTTGCTACTTTCACATACATCTACCATACCTGTATAACCTTGTGAAATAGCAAACTCACGAAACAATTATGCAGTTTTCATTGTGTCATTTCGAGAATGAACAAAAACTATTACTTGATGCCCTTCTTTTACAGTATATTAAATATAGTATTTTATTTTATTTTATTTTATTTTTCAAATAAATATACTAAGCATGTATGTATACCTTACTCCAACGAACTTTATTAAGATTATCATTGGAAATGGTTGTTCCAGATTTTCATTTAGCATCAATAAAATGTTGTCCTAATGATGCCAACCTAAACTCACCATCAAAATAAAATAGTCCTTTTGTACCATTATTTAGATCCACTCTAATAAAATTACAAAAATCAAGGATTATTATACACTCCATAATATTAAAATTGAAATTATCAATATATATTGATGATTAAATTAAACAGTTTGTACCTTAAAAATTTTGCAACATCAACATAATTCAGCAAAGACCTATTATTTGAATTATTGATTGACTAGACTTGATCTTTAAAATAAAAAAAAATTATTTAATATTTATTTGATTGTTGGTTAAAAAACCTTATACAATAAAATTAATTTCAATTAAAGGCAACACATACTTGATGACAAGTATGAGCAACTAAACATTCAAGAACAGCATCTTGATAGTCATGCAATAAATGGACTTCATCAGTAAATTTTCATTGTATTTAGAATAATTAAAAATAAATAAATAAATAAATATATACCTGGATAATTCAACATCTCAGTGCCTTTGCTTGTCACTACATCCCATTTTTCAGGTGTAGTAACAATTATTTATATATTGATGATCTCTGATCTAGTTAATTTCATATCGCCTATACAATTTATAGAAACAAAAAACACAATTAAATAATTGTTGATTTGAATAATGCAATGTAATTAAAGACAGTTTCAAACAAAAAAAACCTGTAAATTCTTTAACTTGGATGCCTAACCATGCCAAACAACTACTAAATTTTTTACAATTTCTGCTGCCAATGCTTCATTATAGCAATATAAACAATTTTAAAATCTAATTTTGAAATATCGAACATTTGTGGTTCAGGTGACATTGAAGGAATCATGAATAGTACATTGTTAATATAGCAATGTTGGTTTTTCCCTATTTTAATTAAGCAATCATTTATTTTAAAAATTAATCTCACCAAATAGATATATAAAAAAAAACAAAAAATTTTTTAAAGAAATATATTACAATGCTTGTGGGAGCACAATTTAGTTTTCTTATATGCAACCAGATAACCCTATATAAAAAATGAACATTATTATTAGTTAGCTGCCATTTAATATCATATGTACATACACATAAGTATAAATAAATATTAATATTACTACCCGATTTCATCCAATTCTATCAAATTTACTTATTTAGCAAGGCTCCGAAATATTAATTAATTAACCTGGTGTTTTTCACTTAGTCAAAGGTGACTTATTTTTATAATGATAAGAATTAAATTAAATAAAACGTCCTATCAGAAAGTTCGGCCAATCTTATTGCTTCCTTGTGACCTAACCACTTTTCTTCCTCACAATATCCAATATGTATTTTTTTATATTTAAAGAACATCATTTTAAGGTAATAAAATAAATAAAACAACAACTTGAGTTTTTACA
Source organism: Entrophospora sp. SA101 (assembly GCA_958430865.1). Lineage (NCBI taxonomy): Eukaryota > Fungi > Glomeromycota > Glomeromycetes > Entrophosporales > Entrophosporaceae > Entrophospora > Entrophospora sp. SA101. The sequence goes on from CAUDNR010004080.1 coordinate 32,603, forward strand.
ATAATTAAAGTGCCTGTTCATAGAAACCATGTCTTATTTTAAGTAAAATCGCTCACGAAGACAATATCTTTCGTTGAAAAAATTGAAAATTTTCAAAATATTATGCTAGTACTTGGATTTTACAAAATGAAATCTGTGAATTTGCAATTCACGTTCAAATTAGCCAATCAGAATTTCATATTCAAACACCAAATTTTAATTATAAACTTCAATTTCGTCACGCGTAATTAATTTTCGTCGTTCGTAATAAATATCGTCACACGTAATTTATTACATATTACGTTTTTGGCAAAACAATTACCGTCCCATGTGTAGTATTAATCAATTGATTGAGAGACTTTGGTCTTTAGTGAGTGAACTTATCCAGAGTGTTATTGAGGAAGTTAAATAAAAGATTGATGATGCTGAAAATCTAATTCTCTAGGAAAATGAGCAATATTAGACAGGAGATATTTAGAATCTTATACCAGAAGATCTTGCATACAAAGAACCTTAACATTATATTAGGAGAAAGTCACATTTTCAATATCCCTCATAAATCTTTCATTTTGTTGCAAATTAAATGATTATTATGATATAATAATAAAGATAAGATTTTTAAATTTCAGTCAAAGAATTTATATGATGTCTTCATTCAATTACTGACTTTGAATACGGGATTGAGATTTCCTTTCTGGAATCATTAGATTAATCCAGTTTTAAGTTGTAAAGATAATTTTTTTAATGTGATTTTGAGCTTCGACTAATTGAGCTAGACCATCACTATATATATAGTTGTAATTGTTATTATAATATATTCTTAAAATATTTAATCTATGAAGATTTTGGAAACAAGTGTCAAGTTAGCTGTTGAGATTAGTTATAAATATCTTGATAGTTGAATAATCTAAAATGAATTTTATTGATCTTTCTCCAAAAGCATTAAATTAATCATTATCATAGATATCTTCCACCAATTTTTATTATAGTAATAAATTTTACATAGTTGTGTAGAGGTGGTTTCTTCGATAATTTAAATTTTAATTCAATATTATTTTTAAATTATAGTAAACAATTTATTATTACTATTATTTTGGCAGTAAAAGGAATTTTCCATATTGCTGGAATGCTTAAGTTATGCCATTGTTATTAACCAAAACACAAGAATAATGTGTTTTGTAATCATCCTCAATATATTTGAACATTTGAATTAATAGTTCAAGTTTTTAGAAATATTTGTGAAATTAGCCAATCAAATATGGAAGTGTTTGGCTAATTTTAATAGACTATTTTTTGGAATTTGTCATAGAAATCAGCTATATAAATTTTATTAAATTATATAAAAACAAAGGTAAAAATAAAATAAAAATATATCTAGTCTACAGTCTTATAAAGTTTTTAGCAAAAGTGGAATTTGTGACATTGAGAATCTTTATCATCTGTCAATAAAAAAAAAAAAGGATTATTCATAATATTTTGGGAAAAATAATTTTTTGTAGCACAATAAAAATTGATTAAAATATATATATATAAGTTAATTATGTTATCTTATTAAAAAAAAATAAGGAAATAAATCATCTTTTGAAAATAAACCAAAATACAATGATGCTTGTAAAATGATACATAGTCTGAGATTGATTAATTTTTAATTACATAAAAACTCAGTTAGAAAACTCTCTTAGATATTCTTCATTGCCATATTTTACTAGTCTCGATAACTTGTTCACATCAACATATTGATTTAGTGTGGTAGAATAATAGTAATCTGGACAAATCATGTTGGTGATGGTGATGGTTGTTCTATTCATTAAATGACTTGTATTGTAACTAGTATTGCTTGTTGTAGTAGCAGTATTATTGTTGTAGTTGTAGTAATTGTTGCTGCCATAGAACCTATGATATTCTTGATTGCAGTAATCCAATAGAATTGAAAATTCTGTATTTTCAGTTCTAAGGTTGCCATCACTGTTACCATAGATCCTTTGATATTCTTGGCTACAATAATGTGCTAAAAATGAGAATGTAGAATCTTCAATTTCAACACTTAAATTGTTAATGTCGTTGCAATTATTATAATAATAATAAATACTATTATTAATATTAATACTGTTATTAATATTATTACTATCATCTATACTATTATTATTATTACTACTATTAATATTTTTAACAATATTTATGTTGTTGTTAATGTTTTTATTGATATCATCATCATTATTACTATTATTATTGTTATTATTATTGTTATTATTATTGTTACTATCAATGTTATTATTGCTGCTATTAATTTCATTATTGTCATTGTCATCATAATTATTACTACTATTACTACTATTGCTATTATCATTATTATTGCTGCTTGTAGTGGATTTCTTTGATTTATTAATGATATGTGGTGGCCTATGTACACCATGCCTTTTATAATAAAGACCACAAGCATTACAATAAATGAAGTCAGGCATTTCCTTTATTTTTTGCCAAATTGGTGTTTCATTAACGCCGCAATTATAACATTCATGACCAGTTTTTAATTTCCTTTTTGTCATTGTTGTTGTCGTAGTTGTTGCCATGGTTGTAATTATTGAAGAAGAGCGAGAAGTAGAGTATGGTTCTGATTGTTTTCTTCTATTACATTTCTTGCTTTTAGATATGGGTCGTGACGAGGGCAATGAATTGTTACGGGCTGTAAAAGAATCTTGATTTGGAGTTGGGTTAGATTCTGAATTTAGGTCTGAAGTTAGGTTTGAAGTTGAGCTAGAATTTGTGTTTGTAGTTATTCTTGAAATTGAGTTCAAGGCAGAGGAGTAAATTCTTAACCTAATAAAAGGTTTAGAAGAAGTTATGGTAGTAGCGGTTGTAATGGTGGTAGGTGGTGGAATTGGTGAATTAATCGATCCAACAATTGAAGTGGTTGAATTAGTTGATATTAATGAATCCATTATTTTTCAAATCAAAAGTTAGTTATCAATTAATTTATATACAATATATTTAATTTAATTGTTCAAAAATTCCAATAATACTGATTTCTGTAAATCAATTGAAAATTTGAGTTGTTGTTGTAGCACAATTGTATTATATGCTACAGCAAATCAATTAAAAAGATTCAACTTTAAAGAGTTTAACGAACTTGTTTAAGCGGTTGTTATTGAGAGAACATCAAAACAACAATATAAAAATTTGAAAAGTTGATTAATTTAATTTTATTGAATTATAAATTTTCAAGTTAATTATTATTATAAATATTAAATTCAAATGCAAATATCCAATTTCTTGATTCCTGACACTTTGCTATTGCGGCAATTGCTTTACATAATTAATTCTTTTGATGCTTTATAACTTCATGGTTTCAATTAGCTAATGATAAAAAAATTGAAAATTAAAGCAATTAACCTAATAAAGTAAAGATAGGTAGGATGGTGATTCCTATTTTAAAGCATCATCATTATAGCACAATATTTGTTATAAACTATGAATATCTTTGAAGTTTTGCTGAAAAACAAACCCCTAATTTTATCAAACGCCAATTCTGGCAATACATTTGATTACTACGTAAAAAAAACAAGTAAAAAATCTAACGTGTGTGAAAATCTCTTTAAATAAATAATTTTTTATTTTATTCAAGATCCTAATAAATAATCATCAAGTAAATACGTTTGAGAATTAAAGTGTAAATAGTATCAAAATAACTAAATGAAATTACTAACTAGTAACAAAATGAATATTTGTAAAAAACTCTGGTTGGTTTAATAGTGAAGGATATAAATGATGGAAAATTTTATTCCTTGAAATGTCTCCCAACAACATCTGCATCTGAAATTTCTCATATCGGAGGTTGCTTCCTTTTATTTGCTCTTCTGATGCGTCGCATACAAACATTGCTGCCACATTAGAATCACCTTCAGTTAACATTAATCACCGCCACCATTTTTTTTAACTATATATAATAGCTCGCAAAAATAATTGGCAATTTGCTTTTGATTTGTTATTATTCGGAATATTACTTTTTAATAAGTTAATAAATAAATTATACTTAATTAAAAACATTATAATTAAAAATAAAAAAGAAACAAAAAGCAACATGTAAAAAAAAAAATTTATTTACAAAGAGCTTTATTTTTTTGAGACGTGAAGTAATCAATTTCTTAATGTATAAATTATTGGGTTGATCACAGTGGTTGATCATTAAACATAGAAAATTACTACATAGCCCTAAGAATATTATTAAAGAGTACCTTGACAGGACCCCAAAAGCTTCTAATTAAGGTACCAAGCAAACCAAGGATAAAAAACATAGAAAAGTGAAAAATCCCACTGTTATTGATAGTTTGAGATCTTGCTGATAATAATTTATTTATTATTTTGGTCTTAGTGGTCTTAGTAAAATAAAAAAGAGAAAATTGGATTTATAAAAAAAAAGTTTTGGTCTGGTGTTTTACTAGGACCGGTTGAACCAGTATATGGGAATTGTTTATCTTTGCAGTGAAAAATTTATTTTGAGCCTCAAACATGGGACTAGTTTTAGAACTTTTTAATATTTGAGCCATGAAGGGGTGATACCTCAAGGGATTTGAAATTTTAATTTTGACATCACCTCTGACGATGACATTTGAATAATCAATAAACCCTCTAACATTTCTTCAAACGAAACCCGAGCGGATGTTTTTTATAATTATGTCAAAAGAGGACAATTTTAAAAGCCTCAGCAAAGCACAAGCGGGCAAATATCTGCCTGTGTTTGTATAATGGATTGTAATGTTATCAAATCAATCTTTTACAGTTTTTAACTCATTCCCTAGTTTCATCAGGATCTACTGCCATTCTTAATTTGCCCTCATCCATTCACTTCTTATTTAGTTTTTTGTATCATCATGTTCCCTTAGGAGCATAAAGGCTAACTTCATCCTTGTCATTAAGAGACTGACTAGTAATGTGTCAGATTTTTACTTTAAGGTTTTCTTCTTTATCTGCAAATTGCTTTTTTTTAAGTTTTGTTTTCTTCAATTAATACTTTATTTGCTTGTTGTTGTTCTTTTAGGATATTTGCCATGATATTATTTATTTATTCTTTTAATATATACTTATATCCTTTCTATGAGGGTGTACACAGTGTATCTCGATTTAGCAGATTTAAGGGTTTAACAGATAAATTTTCAAAACCAAATCTTTCTATAGTTATTTTATCTCAATTTAATGGATTTAATGGATTTTTCATATATGGTGCATGCTGTAACAAAACCAGACAAAGTGAATATTGGTATTACCAAGAATTTCAGGGATCAAAATTTAGTCATTATCAGCATAATTGTTATGTGATCAGTTTTTCATTTGTTATTTTCTCTGTTTCCTTAAACCACTCCTACATAAAATTAGAGTAACGAATGTGAATTATAATTTACCACCACCACTATTATTTATTTAATTAATTAACACAAGAAAATAATAAAACATTTGCTGTGTCATGATCTCCTTTCAAAACCTGTAAGTCATGCTATTTTTTTGTTCTTTGCGACAAAGAAGATGCAACCCAAACCCAACTGTGTTTGTGTAATAGATGAAAAGCAAAAGCTCACATGGCGTTCTTGGTTGTAAGCTTGTTTACTAATAAAAAAAATATATTTTGTCATTAATATACAATTTGGTTCCAATTTTTATTGTTAATTGAATACAAATAAACTTTTCATTATAAAAACTGAACACAGACTTTTAATCCATTTTTAACTTAACATTAATTAGAATGGTGGTAGTGGTTGCATGAAATAAAAAAAACAATCTTTTTTTTTTATAAAAGCAAATAACAAATAAAAAATATAATGATAAATACCAAAAGAAAAAAAAATACAAAAAAAATTGTATTCTCACAATATGGAAAGGTGCTGAGATTGAAAAAAGGAATACTATTATTATTCATTAGTGATTTACAAGCTACAGTCCCTGTTGCTTTAGATTCAGTAAACTTAGTTAAAATAAGGAGATTGGTAATAAGAATGTGAAAATGTATGAATCTATGTGAATTACTGGAAAATTAATAGAATATACAACAAAGAAGTATAATCTCATAGGAGACTTATTCCTTATGTATAATAATGCACCATATTATATTTTTACCATTGTGAGATAGTAAATCTTGGACCTATCAATTACCCGGCCAATATTGACCATTTAGAACGAACTTACTACGGAAGTCATGTGATGAGCTAAATATATTATTGTAACGGCTACGCCGCACATTGCGCAGTGTCATATGAAAGACTATTCCTATTCATATTTCTATATTTATATTTATTAACCTTCTCATCTGATGTAAATATTTATTTAGAATTAGTAATTAGTTGATAAGCATATTATTGGAGAATAGAGTAGCACATATCACATTATTTGTACTGCCCCAAGAGGTATAAATACACTTGGCTTTAGACCAAGTTAATGGAATGATTAATAAATCAATTGTTAATATTGTTAATAACAACCTTGATAACAACATAATAATAACCCTTAATAAATATATAACCTTACATAAAATAGTCTTTGACTGTAAGTAAGTAATAAACCCAGTGTGGTTGACCACCCAGCCCTTCTAATGGTTAATGGTCTGGCCAACCTTTAATTATTAGTTGGGAACCCTTTTAATTATTCAGATACGTCTCAAGGGGATGCCTTTGAGATATAATCATTTACATAGAACCTAGGGACCCTTTTATCCAGGAAGATAAAAGTTATTTTATTATTAATCTTTGACCGTAAGTCAGCGAGTAGACTGTGTGTCAAACAATAGAATCAACCATAAGTCAGCGAGGAGGCTGTGTGTTGAGCTATAGATAACCTATTAGATAGGAAACTCGGATTGCACACTCGCACCATAAACATTTCCTAATTAATCTTTATTTTTTTATTTAAATAATTGTGAATTGCTTTAATAAAACCCATTTATTTTTATTATTATCTTTTAACAGTAAGGTGGTGTTGATGGTGGCACATTAATATCAATTGGTTTTAGAACTTTTAATGTTGTGAGCTTACTCAAATCTTAATATTTCAAAATCCTAAGCTATTATAGTTTAAAAATAATGAATTAATTTTCAAGAATTTTGAATCAACATTTTATACATGAATATAAATCAAAACCTACTTTGAATCTTTTTACTGATATTACCACATTTACTATTTGCCAAAATTCTAATTCCACATCTGGAATAATAAAAAAATTGAATTCTTTTACAATATATGTGTTATTATCAAGAATCATGTTTAGAAAATGAAATTTCCATCCTTTTTAAAATGTTTGTATCAGTCAGTGTTTTTCTGATCAAGATGATTGAAAACTCTTGAGTAATACTTACCATATACTAATATTCCGAATGATTGTAGTTTGAATTTCAATTCATCATAATTATGGTGTGCATTTTTATGCCACAATGATAACATCATTACTAAAATATAGATAGAGCAATGTGTCAAATACCATACATGTTTGAATCAAATAAATGAATAAGAGATTATAGAAAATATACCTTTTAACAATTTCTCCAAATCCTCGTTTTTAAATAAGGTGTTCTTGATTAATGCATTGCCAACAACTTCCAAAAAACCACCTCCCTTTTCACTCCATGCAACTTCTAGGGTTTTTATTCAAGAATATCATGAATATCATTAAGGGGTTACACACTATTAAAACAGCAAAAAATCCCTTAAAAACATGAGTTGATCACTTGATTTTAATAGTGTGTGACCCTGTGTGGCCCCTGATGATATTCATGAATACAAACTCTAGCAACTTCATATATAACAGGCCATCATGCTTATCCCCAATCTTTTCCCTCTCAATTTTTTTTTTATAGTTATTCTTTTGTTCCTTTCTTTCTTGGTTTTCTATTTCACCCCTAGTTCCATATCAACATGAAAATTAAGATCCGCATAATTGGAATGGTAAAACTTTCAACAATAGCACTTACATTTCAAACCATATGTATCTTCCAACATCATGAAGGATTGAAGCTAGCAGCAGATTAACTATTTCATCATGATATCAGAACTCACTTGCTTCTTTATTGAATGTTCTCTCTGAAATTCTTTAACCCTAATAACAAAAAAAAACTCTAACTCACACAACAATCACTCAACAATGCACAAGAACTAATCACTTACATATTTTTAAATATATCTTGACACCATAATAATTCATGGAATCCGTTTTTGTACTTACCAGTTATTGGGGATTCTAAAAACCCTGTGATCATCTTGTTTAAATTAACATTAAAATTTTCTAAGTTTGTGTTAGTATCAATGATTACTCTATATTTATCTATTAAACTTTTTAGAGAACTAGCATTATATTGATCATTAATATAATTTTTTTGATGTTATTGTGTGCCTTATGATATTAAAAGAATAAGCAAGTTGGTAAGTATATTAATTTATAATTTATATTAATCCATAAATGATTAATGTCTAAATATAAAAACTAAATTACTGTTTCCCATCTTTTGTTAAAATTTTCAATTTCATGATTTGAAAATATTTCCATGATCTTCTACATGTAAGGGAATGTATTGTCAAATAAGCATATTATATTATAGAATGCTAATCTATTTTCATTCTTTAAGTATTCTGGAAGCTAGAAGAATTTACCAATTGTTTCAATAAATATGATAAATATTGACAGCATTATGAAAAATTAGGATTTACTTCAGGAGATAATTTATCAATGTTGTTAATGATATCTAATAAACCATTTGTTGAAGAAGGTGAAAGTAATTCTACTTCCTTATTTTTGGAAATATTTTTTTTATTTTTTTCATTTTTCTGCAGATTAGAATTGTATTAATATCCAAAATCCAGGTTGATTGTCCATTCAAAGAGAATATGATTTTCACTTGCTTTTTTCCCAGATTTTGGTCTTTTTGCATAGGTACTAAATTAGAATGAATTAAAAAAGCCACAATTATATTATTAACTAGAGCAATGAGTGGTGGAAATAACCACCAACACCATTCTTAAAACACTTACTCATGAATTATTTCAACATGATCCTTCTCTGTTTTTCTTTTTTTGGTGAAGGATTTAGGCATTTTATTTAATTTTAAAAAGAAATGTTATTTGATCGACAAATGCATCATTAATTATTTATTATTGGCTCTTGGTGTTGCACAGGATTTTTTTGTTGATGCGTGATTGACTTTTTTTTTTGGAAAAACAATCTTATTTTTCAATGTCAAAACATGGTTCTCCTAAAGAAGACATGTTAATAACTAACTAACCAGATGTACTTTCTTTATTTGTATTGATATATATATTTTAGTTTATAAGTATTTTAATTGAAATCAAAATGTAGGATGGGTAATTATAAGATCCTCATCAAGATAGTAAGTAAACAAATGATTGGTATTTTGCTTTTTGTAATCAATAATATTAATAATATTATTATATTATTATAATCACAAGATCTCAAGGCAGCATGACTGATTGTTGAAAAGAAACATTTCAAATATGCAATGTTTGATTATTATCAGAAATTTTATAGATGTTGAAGCACACATGCTACACTACCTTGAACACTTACAGTCATCCTCACATCTTCCTCATGTGCACAAGGCTAATCTGACAAAGACACCCTCAATGATATAATGATGCAACAGAATTCCAGGGAGGGGGTGTTTGGCCCTGGAGTTTATCAAGATTGCATCAATTGTCAATGACTGTTTCCATTAATCTTCCCTCACCTGTAACAGTTCTTTTTTGTTAATTGCAAATATGTAATATGGCACAATAATATGAAATTTATTTCGCGTAATGTGTTAAATTAAAATGAAACATCACAATGTTACTTATATATATTATTGCTATATTACTTATTATTTATATTGCATATTATTTATTATCATTATATTATCATTTGTATTACTTATATTATTATTATTTATATTATTTTCTTATGTATATGAGTTACAAATTAAGTGCTGCAACTTTCTGGGAAGTTCTAAGATATTATTTTTATTTATTTAATTGTAATATTATATTATGCATTTTTGTATAAAAAGATAAGCTTTCCGTAATTAATAAAGATAACTTATAATCTTGCTTTGGACAGATGTCCTTTAAATCTTTTGAGTAAATCTTTAGCTTCTACCTCTTGGTAAGCATTGTAATGTGAACCATTTCGAAAATGTTGACAAGTATCATACAAGTCAGTCCTTGGGACTCATAATTTGAATTTCTGGTGTCAATTGATCTCATAATTTTCTAAATGCATCATATTTTAAGGATTTCAAATTACTATCTTCTTCTAGACCAATCTGAAAATCACTGCACAGATTTATAACCCATTTCAGCTGGTAAGAATGTAATTGATTGAGTTATTCAATTAATACTTCTCCCTGGACTTGGTAATCCATGAACTCCTGCATAATTTTCTAGAAAATTCTTTACAATTTCAGCAACATTTTTATCAATCACCATTTTAGTTTTCCATTGAGGTACCCTTTTAATATTATCATGAGTTCTTGGCAGAAGGCTATTGTTTATTAGATGATTTCTGATATTTTCAAAATAAGTTCTACCAATCCCTAACATATTAAAATAAGTTTCTTGACAAAGGGGTGCATTGTGATCTCAGTGATAGAAAGTTCTTTTATTAGATCTAATTTTCTTCTTAAAAAGTCTACTAGCACTTATTGAACTACCATCCATTGCTTTAATTTGTGCCATTAAAAATATGTCTTGTTCAGTCTTAGAAAGAGCTTGAAAGGATTCTCTTAATTCTACAAATACTTCTTTGGGAATTCTGGAAGAGCAGCCACATTTACAACCTTTTTCTAAAAAATCAATTGCTTTTTCATATTCATTAGAGCCATTATAATTATTATTACTTTTCATATACACTTATTCCTATATATTAATATATAATTTTATGTTCACTTTGTAGGTTTTTTGATTGACTCACCAAAAAATATTGTTGTTTAAAGATAATTGATAAGTAAGAAATTACATCATTTGGACATTTACAAATAATTAAAACATTGCAGAATCATCACATATTTATTTTAAAAATAAAATAGTTTATTTTCTTCTGTGAGACATGCAATTCAGCAGGATCTGGCCATGAAACAAGCAATTTTTGCAAATGTACTAATAGCTTCTGGCTTGCATTTTCATCATCCTCACCATTTTCTATTTGCTGAATATATGGATACAATTTTTCATTCATTCCAATAGCCACCATTGGAATTTGTAGGCACTGATTTACCATTTTTATTTCTGTATCACCCAAATTTTCATCATGAGAATTGCCAGCAGTTAGTAGGCCTCCATTCATAATACAAATTCTTATTTGAATTATTCATAATACAGTTGACCTTTAATTTGAATTAAAAAAATTCAAATTAAAAAAATTCATTCAAATTATTTGTGTTTTATTCATTATTGAAATCTTGGGTTTGTTCATTCATTTTATTGGATTATTTGGAATCATGGGTTCAAACTATATATACAACAAGGTTTAATATTGATTTTATTATTATAAAAATTGAAATTAAAAATGAAATTAATAAGGAAAGACTGAAACAAGATTCATGTTTCTTTTAATAAATATCAATCTTTCCAGTGAGCTTGAATTTAAACTGGACCTTAATTATTTGTTTTATCTGAATTAATTTTTTCAAATTATTTGCTTTATTCAAATTAATATTAATATTAATATTAATTTCCTTATTCAAATTAATTTTTTTATTCAAATTAATATCCTTATTCAAATTAATATCCTTATTTGAATCAATTTTTTTATTTGAATTAATTTTCTTATTCAAATTAATTTTTTTATTCAAATAGAAAACCCTAGCAGTTAGCCTATGAAAAATATTTGTTTGTAATGCTTTTGATTTCTAGTAAATATTATGGGATTCTGGGCCAACTGCAAATGATTATTCTTCACTCCTAATTGCATAAACAAGGGTATGTATGGATTCATTGGTGTGTTGTCAATTCCAGCATAGTGTGCAGATATGGTCTTTCAAAAGCCTGTGCAATGCTTTCAAGCTTGATGTTGTGATCATTTTCTCTGGTTGGTACAAATCTAAAACAGGAAATAGACCCAATAGGTTAAAAGAATGTGAAAACATGAGTTTGTCAACTCCTCAAAAAATATATCTTAAATATTTGTCATAAAAATAATTCTTACCTGATTATAAATATAAGATAAAAAGAAAATAAAGAATAAAGTAATTAATTCAGAACAAAAAAATGGATGAATGGATAAAAACCACTTATTTAATTAGAAATTAGCCAGTTTTTTATAATAACTAGAATAGTGATCACAATCATCATATTCATGAATATTCATTAAGGGGGTTACACTTATCAAAATCAAGTGATTGACACATAATTTTAAGGGATTTTTGGATTTTTTATAAGTGTAACCCCTTTAATGAATATTCATGAATATGATGATTGTGATCACTAAACTAGAATATTTATCAGCCTTCAATGTATAACCCAACATTTACATTCAAGATCTTTACCTTCAACACTTTTTAATTATCTTTTTAACTTTTTCACCTCCAACTCCAATTCTTCCACCTTCTTTCTCCAACTCTAAAGAGGATGATTGTTTGTGAGAGAATAACAATATATAAAAATTATTTTATGTTGAATTAGTGTTTACAATATTGAATACTAAAATAATATTTTATTGAAATAAATACCCTCTCATCATTTTCTTTATTTTTGCTAATAAAAAAAAAGTTTATATTTAACTAGAGTGATGATGCATAGCAACAATTGCAACAACCACCAATCTTTATATACAAACTAGAGTGATGGCAAGTGGCAACCACCACCACCACCAATAAACACTTACCCAGCAATTTCTTTTTCTTTTATTATTTTTGCTTCTTTTTCTATCCACTTTTTTGTCTTTTGGCATTGTTTATATTTTTTTAAAAAGAAAAAAAGAAGTTTGTTATTTGATCGACATGTACACATTAATTAGCATAGTGGAAATTTGAAATGTTACACTGATTTTTATATTGCTTTACAATACACGGCAAACATTCTGGCAATAAAAAGTAAGTGATAAACTGGATTTAATTGGATCAGAACTTGATCTCCAATTTAGAGAGGTAACAACTATATACTGGCAAAGTTTCAGAAGCAATAAGTTCTGCATAACGTTTCGTGTAACAACAAACTTCCACTATGCTACATTAATTATTTATCCTATATATTGGTTTTTTTTAACAAAGTACCATTCTATATATGGGAGTTGGACTAGGAAAATCGACCCCTCAGCTAAATTTTTTTTTTTGAGTAATCATTGATAAAAATTCAACCAATAAAATTTGATACTATTTATAGATTTTTTTTGTGCACAAAAATTTTCAAAAAAAAATTTTATTAGTTATTATTACCATTGTAATACTATTTACATAATAAATGAGTAGCTTTGGCATTATACAGAAACCAATCTGTAAACATTGTTGGTGATATTGAAAATATTGTTGTTAATTCAACTAAAGGTAATGAAGCAATTAGATGCAATAGTGAATTGGGTTGGATATGGCATGATTTTGACTCATTTTTAAAAGATCATTTTATTCCTTCGCCTCAAATCAGACAATATTATCAAAAAAGATGATATTGTAAAATTTTATGTTTCAAAAGAATCAAATGGAATTGAAAATCCTTTTTTACCTTTAAAAAATAATTTTGGTTTTCTTGATCATCCAGAGGTTCTTCCAGTAGAACTATTATCAGAAAAAAGAAAGAAGACTTGTATTCAAAATTCGTCCATGTTGGTGGATGTTTATTGTTCAGAACCATAAATAAAATGTGCGCAAATGATGATCATTTCCGAATTTGTTAAAAGAAAAATCACTACGAAAACAAAGACTCAATTGTACAAGGTTTTATTATGCTAACATCACTCAAAACTTTAACTATTTATAGTCCTTGTACAATAGAATAAATTGAATCAAAAATCTTGATTTTGGTCCTGAGACCCCAGGGGTTGATTTTCCTAGTCCAACTCCCATATGTATATATTGATTATCTTTTCAATTCTTTGCCTATAACTTTTTGTAAATCACTAAATATCCATATTTGATCTCTTGATCATGTGAAAATGAAAATGTCAAATGAATATTTTCATAAATTTTCATAATCAAAAATATTATCATTATAAAAAGATTAATATCATAAATCATTAATATCATTACAAATGACTAAATTTTGATCCCTGGAATTCCTGATAATACCAATGTTCACTTTGTCTGGTTTTGTTGCAGCATGTCCCATATGAATGATCATCAAAAACATGGAGACAGCATGATAGATATGTACATATTTATTTATTTAGTTCATTTTAGCATTTTTATGAACAATTTTAGTACTCTCATTCATTTCTATGATTTGTGGTTTTTTTAATAGAATTTATTGAATGAAAAGTTTATTGTTTATGATTCAAATATTTTTTTTTTATGAATAAGGATTATTACATGACATGATCAATCTTTAATATTAAAATTAAAAAACCCACGTGAAGTGCACAGTCATAGTAAATCACTTATTAATTTCCAATTAAATGTGACTTTACCATTATATATGACTTTCTATATATTAGTTGTAATATTTTTCATCATCTTTGAGGTAAAAAAAAATTTAATTGTTTTCTATATATTAATTTTTTTTTAATGGTTTATATACATGAGCCCTACAAATATATATTAATTACCTTTTTATCTATTCACCATTAGCACTCTCTTTAAATTATTACAATTGTTTTAATTTTGTTATTGTTAAAATTTTTATATGCAAACAACTACTACTAAAAACTAGAAATGAATGTATATATTATTCAATATAATTTTGTGCTTAAATGTCATTTTTACTTCAAAATTGACAAATCTCAGAAAATATAAAGGTATTATTAGTCTTGGGAGCTCAACTTTGGTGGATCGGCTGCTTAAAACACTCATTTATAAAGTTTTATATGTAAAAGTTTTCTTTTTTATTATGAAATGCATATCATTTTTAATTTCTGTCACGCACTGTAATATATTTATTAGTAGAAATAAATAAAACGCAAAACACGTACATATCGTAAAAAAAAATTTTTATATATACCACATGTTAAAATTTTTTTCAAAGGACAAATCTTCAGCTTCCTTTTAATATAACTTTTAGTAAAGAAACTCTTCTATAGCTTTTTTAAAAAAGGATCGGTTATAAAAAATAATTTTTCTTTTATATAAAACTTCTTGTTCTTAATTTTGTAAGAACTTGGTTTTCTTTATTAACATTAAATAGTATAAAATAAAAAATTTTTTTTTTAGATTCCTCCCACGAAGATTTTAAAAAACATTTTTAACATTTTTAAGTATATAGGACAAATGAATCGATTATAATGTATGACTTATTGATTTAACAAGATACCTTGATGTGTGACTTGAATGATTCATAATGATTGAACAACCTAATATTGCGTCTTGGAGTTGGTAGAGTTCATAAACTTTACTTTTGTCCCTATTCATTTTTTCATAATTTTTCTCTATGACGAATATCTTAGTAAACACTATTTATGACGAACATCTTAGTAAAAATCTCTATGACGAACATTTTAGTAAACACTCTATGACAAATATCTTAGTAAGCACTCTCTATGACGAACATCTTAGTAAGCACTCTCTATGACGAACATCTTAGCAAATACTCTTTATGACAAACATCTTAGTAAAACTCTCTATCTATGAAGAACATCTTAGCAAATACTCTTTATGACAAACATCTTAGTAAAACTCTCTATCTATGAAGAACATCTTAGTAAACACTCTCTATGGCGAACATCTTAGTAAACACTCTCTATCTATAACAAACAAATTACATATAGAAATAGAGGGTTGGTTGTATGGAGAGTGAACTGTATATATACCACTAATATAAAAAATTTTTTTGTCAAAAGATTGTTGAATTTATTTATTTATATCTCTCCGTGTATAAAATTAATTTTACATTACAACCAACCTTTAATATTAAAGTATGCACATGAAGCGTATGTTTGTAGTAATAAGCTACCTATTATTATTGTCCGGTAAGATACTTTATATATAATTTCTATTTATTTTATTTTTTATAAGGATTCTGCCATCTTTAACATAAAAAAAATTATGTATATATTACTTTTTTTTTTTTTTGCAAAGATTGTTAGTTTTATTTATTAAGAATTTATTTTTATACATATTTTAAATACAAATAATTTCCTCGTGTTTATAAAAACTTTACTCACATGTATATACATCGTGACCAATCTTTGCCCCACCTTTTAAATTTAATTTTATTATTATTAAATAAAAATTGCACATTCGTACTTTATTAGTAGATGAGCAACTACTTTAAATTGAGGATTGTTAAACATACATATTTGTATGTATGTTTGTTATTCAATTGTTTTGTGTTTGGACCAACCTTTAATGTATGGCTTGGTCTGTATATATTACTTATATTATTTATATTACTTAATTATTTGTATTACTTATATTACTACTTTACCCGTTCATAATTCATTCACTACTTATGATTATTATAATTGTTTTAATTTCATTATCACTTGTAGAATTTTAATTGCAAACAATTACAAGAAGTAAAATGTTTAATATATCTTTTATTTATTTAATATAGTGTCTAAAAATCATTTTTGCTACAAATTTGACAAAACTCGGAAAAACATAAAGGTATTTGCCTTGTGAACTCAACTTTATGAAATGCGCATCATTTTTAATTTTAGAAGGCGTGACAGTTTTGGATTCACAAGATCTATATGTGTAACCCTTGAGTGGTCCCCCACTTATTTACTTACCCCTAGCTAATACTAACCCAATTATAATATTTTGGCTGTAGGTTACACGAATTTAATAATAAATTTTCCTCAATTCAAATATTCCACAATAACATTATTATTTTATAAAAATTTTCTTCAGTCTTATCGCTTTAAAAATGGATCAACAAAACGGAGTTTCCAGGTTAGATTTTTCTATTCTATTTTATATTTACTTATCTGTATCTCTCTCCTTTAACCTTTTTTTTTTTTGCAAAATCTATAAATTATCTAGAAGAGAACAATCACTTTCTCCAAGAAGTGCTGGTTATCGTGAAATGTCTTCGTCTCCAAAAAGAAGAAGAAGCCCATCTCCCAGACACAATCGCACCAGTGGAAGAGAAGATAGATACAGGGATGATCGTTATACCAGAGATAGTAGATATAGCCGTGATAATCGTGATAGTCGTGATAGTCGTGGTTATTATGGTAGAAGTAGTTATCGTGACGATAGAGGATATCGAGATTACCCATACCCTTATGAAAGAAGAGCTCCTCCAAGAAGAACCAAACCAATTGACCGGTAGATATTCAACTTATCTTGAAATTATATCAATAATATTTAATTATTATTAATATTAAAATAATTAATAATATTATCTTTGTTATTATCATCATCATATCAATCAATCTGTTACTAATAAAAATCAGTGGCTCTGATAAAGAAAGAAGTGATACAACGACACTTTATGTTGGTAATATTCCATATACTTTTCGTGAGCATGATGTCGCAGATATGTTTGAAAGATACGGGCGATTGAGAAAAGTAACTGTTCAATTGGATAATTATACTGGAAGAAATAAAGGGTAATTGTTAAAGTTTTTTATCTGTAATCGAAAACCTTAACCAACTGACATCGTTAATATTTGTATTTATTCATAAATATTCGATTTGGTCTTTAGGTTTGCATTCGTAGAATTCGAGGATAGGAAAGATGCAGAAGATGCATATGATAAATATCATGGTGCTAACATTGAAGGTCGTAGATTAAAGTTAGATTGGGATATTGGATTGTCAAGAAAAGATCAACATCGTAAAGAAAAGCCCGGTTATGCAGAGCATGGGTAAGATTTTTTTTTTCTTTTTGAGAATAAAATTTATACAATTTGTGATTAATAATATCCATTATTTTTATTTAAAATAAAAAAAATCTAGTCGTCCACCTTATGATTCATGTATGTATATTATATAATGTTTTGAACAATTAACAATTACAGTTCATTATTAAAATCTTATTATTTTTATTGTTATATTTATAGATGATCGTGGAGCTTCGCCACCCGAAGTGAGAGAATTAAGTCCAAATTATAGATCTGGTGCTCGTTCACCAAGTCCTTATTCCCGTCAATATTAATTAATGGATGTTAGGTTTTTACTATTATGATATTGTTATTGAAGGAACGCTTATTATTATTATTTTGTAAAAAATATACTTATATATATATATATATTGATTATGATATTTTTTTTTTGAAAAATGCTAGAAAAACTTTTTATTTTATTTGGAAATATTAATGGATGAATTAATAATGTAAAAGAACACTCCTAGATGTTGAAACTATCAGCAAGTCATTCAACAAAAATTAATATACATATATACTTTCATATAAATATTTATTCTCTTAATTTGTTGAGATTAGAAGACTGATTGATTGGTTGATTTCATCAGCATTTCAATATATATATTAAAAAAAGTTTTCTTTGAAAAAAAAAGTGGATTGGTTGATTTTAAACAACTAAAAAAAAAGTTATTATGAATCGATCTATTATTTTTGGATGACTTATTATTATTTGTTGACTTCTTGATGATGATGATGATGAAATTATTCATTGACGAGTTGATTATTTTTATTTGTTGATTGATGAGCTGACTTGTTGGATGATAAATTGATTTGTAATAGAAAAAAGTTGATTTGCAGTACATAGAAAAGTTGATCTTTGAGGTGTCGGTGAAATTTTTGGATTAAAAAGTGCGAGAAAGAGATTAAAAGCGGACAAAATGAGTGAAATACAAGGTCTGATCTGTTTTGTCTTGATTTGCAACTTTTATTCTAATCTCTTCGTTGATTTATACTTAATCCACTATATAATATTATGTTTGGAGTCGTAAAAGAAAAAGATAAAGATGAGTGATAAATTGAAATGAGAATATTATCAAGTTAATTAAGTGAATTAGTGCGAGTATAATTACAATTAAATAAATAGATTATACATTCTCTAGATTTATAGAGCAGGTTTATCACTGTATTGTTGTATAAAGCTATCATCATACACAATACATCATTATGTTAATATGAGCAGACTGCAACAAAACCAACATCAAAGATTTCAGGGATCGAAAATTGTTTAAAACCACAATAATAATACTACGACATCATATGAATTATTTTTTGTCTCTTGTTCTACAATCATAATGTTTTAATTGTTCAACACCCCTCTATATAGTACAAGTAGAATAATCAATCAAAACTATAAATTCGTACCGAGCTTATCCTTCCTTCACTTGGCCTTGACTTTGTTGTTCAGGCTTTTTGAATAATATTTTGTTGTTTTATCAGTTCAAATTTTTGTTTACTAATTCTTTAATTTTATCTGAAGTCCCTGAATATTATTTTCACTTTATATGTTTTATTAAATGCTTGTTCTTCTCTTTTTTTTTTTTTAGTTCATTTTCATAATCGTTCTAATCTTTTATTTTTCTCTATCTCCTTATTTTGTTGATTCATTGATGCTGCATCTCGTTGTTTTTATTATTTATATCTAGTTGTGATTTTTTTGCTTTTTTCTTCTCGTTGACATTTTGTTGCTGGTAATTTAGAGCTAATATTAATCTTCGTTTTATCAAGAAGCTTCTTTTGATTGTTTTAAACAGTTTGCTGTTTTATCATTAGCCTTTTGCAATTTATCAATAATATTTCACGTTCTCCTCTTTAAGGTGGTTATTTCTTGGTTCTTTTTTCATCTAATTCAATTCCTCGATTCTTTCAATAAAATCTAAATGAGTTTGATTTACATCTCTAATTCATGAACTTTATTTTTGTAAACTAACTATGGCTCTCGGAACTCTATTTTTTTTTTTTGTAATCTTCGTATCTTCATTCATCTCTCTTCCACTTGCAAAAGTCTGGAGGTCCTCCAATATCCTTCAAAGAGAAAGACTTCTACCAAGTGATAGTTAGTCCATAAACAATTTATCCAAGATTTCCAGATAATAATTGGTTTGTAATGATAACTGAATCCATTTATAGCTAGTCCAACTTGTGTTTATCAAGTCCTGACAATATTAACACAAAAAAGGACCAACTATTTTGTATTTCTAAATATGTTGCAAAATCTGGGTTTCGTCAATATGTAAAAGGAATTTTCTTTTCTTTCTTTTATATCAATATATCAATCTTGTCTTGTGTTATATATGGGGCATGCTGCAACAAAACCAGGGCAAAGTGAACATTGGTATTACCAAGAATTTCAGGGTAACATCACAATTGTATTATTGATTATCTGTTTTAAATGCACATTACTACTATCCCTTATAATTAGTTCCAAAAAAATGCATTCATGAAAATGTAACAGCAAAGGAACAAAAAAGCAAATTGATTAGGAGTGAAGGTAGTACTTCTCAAGAAAAAATTCCTGCATTAACCCTAATCTATGCGAATCTGATAACTTTTCAGTTTTGTAGGTAGAAGTAGTAATAAATTTGATAATCCATTTCCTTATTAAATAACTCAGTGTTTTGCTGTATATCAAAAATTGGTAAATAAGTCCTCTTTTAAGGCTTGATTTTGGTTAATTTTTTTAATATTTTTAAGGCAAATGTCTGGAAATTCTCCGTTCTCAATAAGTTTTTTGTTTTGGGATAATGATAAATCTTTTTATTTTTTCTTTAAAAAATGCTAACAAATCCGCAAGCAAAAAGAAAAACCGAGCACAAAGAATACTATGAGTAAACATCGTCAAGAGAGTATGTTTTAAAGTGGTTGTTGCACAGAGCCATTGCTGCTAATAGAGGATTATAAGATAGTGATAAATAAAGTCCTCACAAAATCAGTAAGAATAAGAATGGGTTTTTAAAATTTTCAAATGAAGTTTTTATTAATTTATTACTTATAAAGTACCTTTAACTTTAATAAGGAATATCATTAACATTTTTTACTTAAAACAGTTGGTTAAAAAAGAAATTGTGTGTAGAAATCTTCAATTCATTCTATTGTTTTTTTATAAGCAAATTTAAATACATGAAGTAATTTTGTTTCAAAAACCACACACCAATGCCTTTAATAGAATATAAATAAAAATATTCTTTTAAAACCATTCTTAACATATTCTTTTTTTAAAAAAATTTTTTTGGTTAATTTATTTTCAATTATCATACACTTTCTTTCTTTAATGCTTGGCCTCTCAACCTATTAAGAAAAATATTTCAATATTGAGAAAACGGGTTACATAATCATATATATCAAAACAATAAAATTCTATACCCAAGGTTTTTTTGTTGGTATAGGAATTTCATCAATTATATCATGATCAGTTACATGTTTCAGAGTTAACACTGCACTTTTTCGAAGTTCCCTGTTATTACAAGCATAAGTAATAGCTGCTGAAAATATTTTTTTTGCATTGTTAATGACTTCCTAAAATAAAAGATAGTATATTAGCTGTAAGCAATACAATATGTATGAGAGAAAAAAAAAACTCACTTTTACAAAAAGAATGTTCTGCAAGCATTACTTATATCTAACAAACTGCTTATAGTAAATTTAGGTAAGGTGAAAATTGCTACCTCATCTGAAATCCATACCCCGTTACCAAGATAAAATACAACATACACCCTTATAGTATAACCTACAATACAAATGCCAATAAGTGATATTTTGTTGACTATTAATTGTAAATTAGCATCCATTGAACCACCAGCTGCCAAATTTACAACTTGCAGAAGAGCAGAATTTTGATCATGAGCTACTTTTATTACTCTTAAAAAATCTGTTGTGGATTTGTCATAATGATCTTTTGTATCAGGACCTGAATTTTCCACATTTCCAAATTCACGCCCTTGTTTTGTATCATCATTATTTAAACTAAAAAAAACAAGAGCTCATAAATACATAAATAAAAATAGTCAAAAATGGCTAATTTCTTAAAAATTTACACCAAAAATATAATCACTGTGTCGTCCAACCCTTCCAAATCTCTTTTGATATGCTACAGAAGCAGAAGATATTAAATCAACACTACAAATACATAGTTAATAAAGATCGTTGTACAAACTGTAGTAATTTTCAAAGATTAACTTACTAATGATATTCAGCTTCTATATGTATAATTTCCATAAATGGTATCACAAAATGAATATCACAATTTCTTTCACCAGCTGGTGGTAGGCCTAATTTTATGTTTTTTACGCTTTTTTAGCAATAAATCTGTTAGTACTGTCAAACCCTGCCATTATATTATGGAAGATCAAAATTTTAAATTTTTAATATCATAAGTACCACTCATCTATGACCTGAAAAATACATTTTATCATTCATGTATTGGCTAAATTTATGGCATCATTAAAATCTATTTGTTTTTCCAATCCTATTCTATTGTTTTGTTTCATGAGCAAATCAGTCAAACATTCTCTCTTTTCTGGTAACCAAGTGGAAATTTTCAATAATGTTAATTTTATTCCATCTACTGCCCAATTTTCACCAATTTCAAGTATTTTTTTGGTACTCAGCTGCATAAATATCAGTTAAGACTGATTAATAAATAATTAGAATAAACAAAATATAATAACATTATACATGCCTTGTCTATTATAATTAGTGATGTTAGCCGTTTAAAAATCCTTAGCCGGCTAAACCGTTTACTACCTAAATTGGTAATTTTATTTCTATAACAAGAAAGTAATGCAGAAATCTATTACCAAATTTAGAAATTATTTGTGCAGATTATTAGCCGGCTAACATCACTAATTATAACAAGTAAATGTTCACCAATTGGACAAGAAATTTTTGAAACACATTCCTTAAGTAGGTCAAAAGGTTGAGTTATTGTCTCTATTTGTTTATCAGTAAAAGTTCCATAAACTTGACCACCATTTAAACTGTAACCAACAAATGTGGGCCTTACATCTAATATCTGCCAGACTGGACTATAAAGAGTGTTAAGATATTGCACATGCACACCTGTAATTACTGACCGATCATACTTACTACAGATAATCTTGTGGCATAGATTGATATTTTTTAATTAATTCAATTGCTGGTTTCATTGTTTTCATTGGGTAAAATTTTGGATTCTTCATCCAAAGTTTCCTGAACAGTTTCAAGCCCATCTTCAGGAGGCTTTGAACCTGAAAGGGAAATTCAAATATGAATGTATCTTATTATTAATTCAAATAAATTATAATACTTAATATTACCAACATTACATCTGGAAAATATAAAAAAAATTTGCACATGTAAATCATAAGTTTAATAATAAAAAAGTGTAAAACTTACATCAGTGCCATAAGATTTATGCAATATTATGTCAGCATTGTAAGATTTATGCAAGTTTACACTAAATTAATTTCCTGATGCTAGATTTGTTATTTTCCTTGCTTAATAAATAAAAAAACAAGGTTTATAAATTATTGTATTAATTGCAACTGTTTTTTCTTAACTAGAACTAAAATGACAATTTTTTTAAAAGAATACTTACCCAAAATATGCATCAATATTTTTTTGCTTGTTTTTGTTTTTGAATTTTTTTTGCGTGCATCAGGAAATTAAATGGACATAAGTGTTTTTTTGCATAATAACTAAAATGATGGTTGCAACATTGCAACCATCACCCTTATAAAAAAAATTAATTAATAAATAACACTTATTGGGTAGTTTCTCCCCAAATTTTCCTTTTTTATTTTATCAACTTTGAGATGGTTTGGCTTTTTTTTTAATTTTAATTGCAATTTAATATAGGAAAATATTATACAGTTGGCGCTCGATATAAGGAAGAGTTTGTTTTGGCAAAAAACTTCACTATATAGTGTGATTCATTATATAA
>CAUDNR010004081.1:43270-69786 GCA_958430865.1 Entrophospora sp. SA101
ACATTTTTACATAATAGAACTTTTGATAATCCTATTTTATCATTATTGCTGCTTGTATCAAGTGTTTTTATTTAAGTCAAATGTTTTAATTATTTCAAGTGGTTTTACTTATATCAGGGGCTTTTACTTTAGTCAAATAGTCAAAATGTCCCTGGTGAGAAACTACCTTTAGTCAATACTTTAGTTACGTCAATGACTAAAATCAAAAGTTTCGTCATACATCATTAATTCCTACTCTCACTTTTTGTTCCACTATATTATCTGATCTGAAATAATATCAATGTAAATTTTTTTTTAACTTTTAATTCAAGAGTAGAGTGTAGCCATGTGATTTTATATAATGATCGGCGAGGATAAAATAATTCTTTTAAATCACTTGCCAATCATAAAAAAAAAATTTTGTTGTTAGGTTATTTCAAAAAAAGTTAAAGACAATAGTAATAGTAAATTTTCTATTTAATATTAAAATAAATATAAATAATAGATTTTAAATGAATAATAACCACATTATTAAATACCAAAAGAAAAATTTTAATTCTTTGCTAATGATCAAGGTTTACTCGTGTAATTTGGATCATTAAAAACATTTAAAAAATAGCAGGATTTTTCCAAATTTGGAGATCGCTTCTAGAAATTTTTGTTGATCAATTCATATACGCTACAAATGAGTAGAAAACGCCTACACCCCCCGTTATGTTATGTCGTTTTTTTTATATAAAACTTTAAAAAATAACTGTTAAATAATATTCTTTTGGAGATATAGTTTCATAATTCCCACTAATCTCCAAAGCTTTACAAAATAGTTTTTTCAGAAATAAAACTTGAAAAAGTAAATGCATGTCTGCCATGTAAAATTTTACTCCGTGATTAGTTCAGTGTTTTCCGTTATTAAACTCAGTTTTTTCCGTTTATATTAATAAATTAAAATATTAATATACATTTCCGTGTTTTTTTCCATAATAATAATAATAAATGTATCGTATGGAATCCATAGTTCCGTTTTTTCATTAAAAATACTATGGCACTTGAGCGTTTTTTATATGTGGAATTTTTATGGGGGAAAGGATATAAGTATTGAGTCTTGGAATAAATTCTGGGATAAAAATTTTGTGGAGCGTTTTGGTTTACCTGAACCTCGAAAGCATTTCTTGCGATTGTCTCAATTTCGCAAGCAAGGTTATGATGAAAACAGTGCAATAGAAGGATTAAAGGCCAAGGACATTGCGCAATGGGAAAATACTTGTTATAACACTAAAGATAATTTTGAGGATTCATTAGCAAAGGACATACGTAAAACATATTCGGCAAATTATTGGGAAGCTATACAGGAGCTTTCCCAATCATTGGGTTTTACTGGTATAGATGATGAACGAATTCTCTATGATGATCAAGTGAAAGTTGCATTTGATCTCGTGAAAGGTTTATAGAACTTCGAAATCAATATTTATTGCTCTTTGGCTTTAAGTCTCGTGCAAAAGAAATGCCGGATCTTAAATCAGCTATAAAGGCAATTAATGCAATTGCTGGCAACTATTGCGGTTATACTATAAAAGCTAACGAAAATTGATGGGAACTAAAGGACAACAGATTTGGAAATATTCATACCAAATTGACCGAAATCCATATAAAGGACTTGGTTTTGATAATAAAGATGAAATAACTAGGTATTCACGCGATCCTATAACTCCAGTTCTTCCACCATATAAGCCAAAGATGACTGATGAGGTTCAGAATCTTTTCGATTCCATACCTATTACCAATAAAACTGCTTCAGAATGTGCACAGAATCTCTGACTTATCTAATAATGTGATTTATGAAAATTCTTTATCCTTGGAGGTACCAGCTCAAAATCATCCAATTGATCCAGATAGAATGGAATGTCTCCATCAATATGCTATTGAGCTTGGGGAGGATTCAAAACAATTTTCGGTCGTTACTGAGTCCGAGAAAAAAATGCGGGATGAAAAATGTTTCCGTGATAAATTGGAAAGAGATATGCGTTTTTATCGTTATGCTGTAAAGGAAGGATTAGATCCTAAAAAATGCTCGAAATTAACAGATCGGGATAGGTTAACTGGCGGAGATTTATTGCATCGCGGTATACTAGAAAGTGGATTAAGTACCGCATGGCTTGATGAACTCATGAAGGAATGGGAAAAAACCATATCTAATGCATGAAGAGCACTTTCTCGAAAAGATGTATCAATGGCATATTTTAGTAATATACCTCTGACAGGGGATATACTGCTACAATTAGGCGAATATTTATTAACTAGGAGAGGAGAGATTGTAACATTCAGCTAGTTATTCATCCCAGGTAAGAGGATTTTTGTGCCTCTTACAATAAATGTGGGAAAAAATTCAGATTGCAAAATAATTGCGGGAAAATAATACCAAAGGTACCTGGACCATGGGGATTTTTGTGTCGGGTAATTTTTATCAAAGTAAAAATTCAGATAAGAGGTAATATAAAGAAGAGATAAAGAAAAATTTGTGCTTTTACATATTACCAAGTGGAGATAACAATTCGGCACTATGTGCCTCATCCTTGCATTCAAATGCAATGCACAAAGCAAATTACAGATTGCAAACAATTGTTCTTAGACGAGAACGGCACAGAAAATTGAGTTACATTCCGCCTTCGAGATTGCTTTTCCTGAAGTGTTACATAAAGTTGATCGTGAAAAATGGTTCACGATAGAGTCATGTTTGTTACATTTTGGAAGCTGAATGCAGAGTATGAATACACATTTTTACCGTCCGATTAAACGTCCGATTAAACACCTGATTCAACAGCCGATTTAACATCAAATGACAACATAAATGTGGCCAAAAACGTGCAATCGAATGACGCCATACAAGTGAATGCATTGTCGAGTCGCATATGAATACTATTTTTTTACGTGGTCGGAAATTAAAAATTGGCCACATACAAATTTCTAGACTATAATTAACTCATCCGGATGGCTAAAAATTAAAAATTGGCCGCACTCAAATGTGGTCAAAAAAACGAAATAGGTCACATAGGTAGGTAACAGTCTAACGTAAGTAGGTCACAATATATATATATTGTGACCTACCACAGGTTTTTTTCATTTTTGATGTCTACAGGGAATAATTTTTTTCTCTTTTTTCTTTCAACTTGTTGCATAAAATTTTGTCACTATGTGATAAACGAATGTCCATTATGCTATCTGGCTATAAAGGTGAACGGAAAATAATGTAGGAAGACTTCTTTCCAGTCAATCTGATTGTATTCGAAATTCTTACAGACCTCATTGACTATCTCAACGACAATAATCCATCTGACTGGTCTTTTTTGGACTTCCCTTCTACAAATTTCGATATGATCGTCAATCACCACCAGTCACCAAATGATATCAAGGGTCTTGTTAGTACTTGTTTTAATCGTTTAATTTCATTAGAAAGGCATATCCTGTCAGATTACTACCTGAAACATGGAGTATGAGTAATTTACTCGCCGAATGCGAGGGTTTAAAATTTTGCTAGATTACTACCTGAATCATGTGCATTTTCTTATAATGCTTTCTACCAATAAAATCATGTGCGAATAAATCTATAATTCTAATGTTCCATTTAAATTCACAAAGGTCATCATGAATTTTTATCAGGTGATTTCTCAATTAGAGATAGGTGTTGTATGCTAACTCTGCTAATCCCAGTTTATCTTTTTATTAACAATATTGACATCAATAGATCGAAAGATAGCAATGTCAAAGGCATTTATAGATCTGAAATGATTTTGTTACTGAAATTTTCCAACAATTTCAATGTGCTCATTCATAATTAGTCCAAAGTCAAGAATGTTGCGGATGAACAAGGTATCAACCTTGTAGGGTCCATGGATTAATATCAAGTATTTTGGATATGATTTTGTTTGCATCCTGACATTATGAACGGTTAAGAGAGTGCAGCTGTTGATCACTATGAATTCGTTGTTTGACATCAGATATCACCGAGTCTTATAAATGCTCAAAAATTGGATCCAAAACTTTTAAACGAGAATTGAGTGACAATTAGTGGTTGTATCCGCCGAATGATATTAATCAATTATTTAGATTAATCAGGTGTTGAAAATTTTTGATTGATTAATTGGGTGTTGAGAGTTTTCACCGGACAATTATAGATGAGGTCATTTATCATTAATATGCTATTATGTTGTAAGTTTTAGAGTTAAACAACATAGTACACAGTAAATCTCAGTTTAACGGATAGTTTGGGCAATTAGTATTGGGGGAATTTTTCCAAAAATCCGTTAAACTGAGAAATCCACTATACCAAGAAGGTTTTTATTAAGGTTTATTGTGGAACCGTTCTTGAATTTTTATCCGTAAAACCGAGATTTTAATCAGTATTAGTATCGCTACATCGAGATTCGCTGCGTAATACTAAAAAAAGAACTCAATGTGTAAAATTACCAAATTTAGAAAAATTGCCGACATATTAATATTACAAAAATTCTTACAAATAATTCTGATCCAACATTGAAAAAATTTTCAACCATCAATTTCTTGGATAAGACATAATCGAAGAGATTTTTTATTAAAAAAAGATTATTAAAATTGTTTAAATTAACTAATTGGTCTTATATAAAAAAATCTATACACATTCCCGAAATTTTTGAGAGCGCGTAACAAATTTTTGCGAAATTTACTTCCATCATTACAAAAAAAAAGGTCAACATTTATTCAAAAATAGGTATTATTTACTTTGCGTTAATGATGTTTTGATTTGCTTGGTTGTCTTCTTTGATTAATTTGTTGGTTTCAAATATTAATCAAAATTATTAAAAAATTACTTATTTTTTCAATGACAATCAATAATAATAAATAAATAAAATTTATAATAATCATAGGTATAATAGATTAAAAAATAGCTGTAGCAGCAGTAATAATAATAATATTATTATTATTACTATTTTATATATATAAGAATTTACAAATTACAAGGTAATATTTATTGCGTACGACTTAAGATATATATATATATATATATATTTATATATATAAATCTAATTAAATCATAAGCTTAAAAATATCAAAGTGAACCAAGTCTTTTATCTTTTTCCTCTTTAATTAAACCTTCAAATGCGGGTTCTACCACCGGGTTTGTTACCCCCCATAAATCACAAAAATCTTTTGCCAAATCAGCAGGTTCATCGTTGACATGAACACAGATTGCTTGAGTATGACCATCCTCGAATTCCACGTTTATTGTTAATAGGATTTGACCACGATCATGTTTATCAACACGTTTTGGATTAGTGGGGTAATTCTGTTCTAATACTGGATCAAGCATTGAACATGAGTCATAATAATAATCTTGTTCCTGATTAACATAATTATTATTATTTTCTTGATTAAAATTATTACAATAATTATCATTTTCTCCAAGTTTGGTTATCTGCATTCCATTATTATTATTATTAGAAGAAAGAGGAGGATGACGAAGGAATGGTTGTGGTGGTAGTAATGATGATGGTTGTGGTGGTGGTTGATTCCGATGTGTGGTTGAATCAAATCCTGGAGGAATTAATGCTATATTATTATTATCATTAGTTGATTTATTTGTAATAGGTTGTAGAACTGGCGAAGAAGGATTTTTATCAGATTGTGAATTTAGAGAGCTTGAAGGTATTGTAGTTAAATTATTATGATTATCATAATTGCTATCATTGTTATTGTTATTGCGGTTTTCTTTATTGCTTTTATCATTATCATTTCTATCATTAGTATTATTATTTTTAATACTATTATCATTCCTGTTATTTTTAACATTATCATCACCTTTGACATGATCGTTGTTATCATTTCTAACATTGATATTATTATTAGTTTTAACATTATTGGTACCCTGATATGTAACATTTTGCTTCCAATTGACATAATCTTGTGAATAAGGAGGTTGTTTGTACAAATTATATCGTTGTTGATAAGGACTTCTTTGGTAATAATTATAATAATTTAATGTTGATGCTGATATTGGTGGTGGTGGTTGTAATGGTGGTGGTCTATAAACAGGAGGCAGAGAAAATCCGTAAGTAGGCTTAGGTCTAAAAAGAGGAATAGGATCTCTATAATATCTAGGTGGAGGCGGAGGGGGGGGAGGGGGAGGGGGAGTGAATTTTTTGTATTTTTTCGTATAATAATTTTTCCTATTCTGTATTTCAAATAAAGTCTCTTCATCAACAGGAATAAAATTTTTTCCTTGACGATGTAATTGGCCTGAACCCAAACCATCATCTCTATCCTTTATGTTAGGATTGGCAAAAGAATTCCAGGACATCGCTGCAGCTTTTATGTCAACGGTTGATATATCAAAATCTTTTTTAGGTTCATTAGAATCATTATTTTCATTTGATTTTTCCTTTGTTGTTGTTGTTGTTGTTATTGATAATGATGGTGTTTGTTGCTGTTTATGATATTGAGTTGATGTCATTTGTTGCTGCTGAGAGGAGGAATTAGGCCAATCCGATCGCCATTGTTTCTCGTTGGTCCAATTTTGATTCCGCTGATTTTGTTGTGGTGGTGGTTGTCGTTGCCACTCATTCTTTTGTATTTGAGATCGAGCTTGTGAATTTGGCCAAACTGTTTCCATTTACCTTTTTTCTGATATTCCGATAGAAAAGAAACACATGCGTAATGTAGATCAATTACAATGTGTCAATGATCTTTTTAATCACGTGATTATACATACGAGTGGACTTGAGAATTGCATATTTTTATATATATAACAGCAGCGATGTTATTATTTAACGCGTTTTTATAATGACTGTAGCTCGGATGACAAAAAGTAATTTATTTAAAATGATCCCTATTTTAAATGAGATTTTAACCTCTATTTTAAGTATATTATACATAGCATCTTTATTCATGCCTTTGCTCGTCTATGGAGAGCTTGTTCTGAATGATAATGATTGATTGATATATTAAAAAACAAAGTAATTAATTGCATCAACACATACACACAATGATTACCTCTTGGAATGGTTCTGGTCTTGAATTAATACATATATATTCACTTGAAATATACACATTTAAAGCTTCGAATGGACTCGAGTTTATATCATCTCGAACATAAAAAAATGCTAACTCGAACTCGAAGTTTAATTATACATTATTTTTTTAAACAATTTTTTTTTAAAGAAAAAGATATTATACCGTGATCAAGTTTTGCTGTATGTTAACTTGAATAACAAAGCAGATCCATTCTTATTAATACCAATCCGAACTCTTTTTTTCTCTTCATCTCTTTATACTCATGCTGATAAAGTTTAATCTTCTATTGGTGCGACACAATTCTTTGCAAACCAACTAGAAAGCAACAATTTCGCGTCACCTTTGCCATGCGATGTACTACTGTACATATGAATAATAATATTATAAGAAAATCGGCGAGAAATTTCCTTTCTATTTTAGATCGTAACCGCAATCTATATGTATTAACGAGAAAAGGATAACGGATAATTTTTTTCTTCTTAATGTATATCAATATTGAACTGCTTTTTTAAGGAATGATCATATTTAATTCTAGTCAAATTCTAGTCATAAAGCCGAATTCGAGTTCTGTGTCAATTATAATATGTTAATATTTACATGTTTTTAATAATATGGTGATTTATTTTGTTTATTTACATGTGAATCATTAAAAATACAATCTATAAATACAAAAAAAAAAATTTAAAATAGTTTAATTTTTAATTGGTTTAATAAATCAGTAGCATCTTGATGATTTTTCAAAGCAGCCAATTTCAAATATTGAATTGCAAGATCTCTATCTATTTGAACATTATGTTTTCCATATAAATAAATATTTCCTAATATATAAAAGGCAGAAGAAACACCACCACCATGTGCAGCCAATTCCAAATAATTTAAAATATCTTTATCTTTAGAATTTAATGGATTTCTACTGCTGCTACTACTGCTGCTACTGCTACTACTGCTGCTGCTGCTGCTGCTACTACTACTACCACAACCACCACCATAATAATCATCATCATAGTTTTCAATTAAAGATTTTGCATATGAAAATTGTGCATCTGGAATACCTTGATCTGCTGCCAATTTAAAAAGATCAATTGCTTCGTTAATATTTATTTCACCATGATAACCTTCATACAAATAATGACCTCTCCAGTAAGTTGCTTCTAGTTTATTACCAATCATATGATGTGAATTAAAACATTCCCATGCCTTTAGAAAATCACCATTTTCATGAGCCTTGATACCTTCATCAAGGGTCATCATCAATGATGAATTTACAGTTGGAACAATATCGAGATTTGAATCCTTATTAGTAACGGGAGGTTGTGGTGGCTCATATTTTTTATCTTCATCGTTATTTTTTTTCTTATCATCATCATTCTCACCATCACCATCATAATAAATTATTTCTATTACTTCATCATTATCATTATATTTTTGAGGCTCTAGCATAGATGATTTTTCTTTTGATATTGGATTATTTTTTGATAATTCATCAAGTTCTAAGAATAATAAGTAAAGACATGGTCGTAAGGATGCATCATCTTGCCAAGCTTTTTTTTTTAGGAGCAAATAAGAATTAATAAATATATATATATCAAATATATGTGTGTAAAATAGATAAAAACTTTTTTTGATGCTTACCAGCTCTAATCAATTTAGAATATGATCGTTCTATTATATTAGGATCATTTCCAAAATCCATTACTTCTCTAAAACCTGCCAACACATGATTAGATATTTGTAAAGGACTCCAACCTCTATATGGAATTTTATTAAAAGCAAGTTCCCATAATAACATTCCAAAACTATCAAAAAAAAAGTTTTTAAAACATAATTCAGTTGAAAATAAACCAATATACAAGTACATTTAAATGAGTATTCATTTAAGTTATATGCAAGTATGCAAGTATGTACTATTACCTAAATATATCGCATTTATAGGTGTAATATGCTGATCTTTTTTTATGTCTTAATTGTTCTGGTGCAATCCAATGTTCAATAGGATCAAAATGATTATCAAAAAACGGATCAGGATGTAAAGGACGAGCAAATCGAAAATTTGTGATTTTTGGTTCAAAATTCTCACCAACCTGTTATTATTATTATTATTATTATTATTATTATTATTATTATTATCATCATCATCATCATCATCAACATAATAAATATAAATTATTTTGCCATCAAAAATAATAAAACACTTTCCATAATATTTTCACATCTTAGATCATAGTGCATAATATCACATCCATGCAAAAATAAAAGTCCACAAGATATACCAACAGCAATTTTTAATTTAAGAGGCCAACTCATATTAAATTTTTCATAAAATTCTTTCAAATTTCCTTTCTCAACCCATTCGTAAACTAAAACATTTTGTGTTGTTGTTATACTTGAATTTGTTGAATTGTGATAATTCCAATCTTTAACAACCGAAAGTGCATAGAATTTTAAAATATTTGGACAATTATTTAATTTGGGGAGTAGAATAAGATTATCAAAAAATTTTTGTGGCTGTTGCTCATATCTTTTACATGCAACTAGAATACTTTTTGTTTTCTTCTTTTTTTCAATACCACTGCCACCACCACTTGACAGCCACTTTCTAACTTTAACATTGCCAGCACCACCATATTGATCTTTCCTCACAAATTGATTGTATATATTTATTAATTCATCAGATGGAATCTCTTTGACTTTCATTTCATTTGAATTATTTGTATTATTATTTTCATTCAAGTGTGCTTTGACTAATATGGTTTCTTCGAAAATTGGGTTAACTAGAAATTTTGATACTGTTATAGATCCTTCAGCTCTTTCAAGAAACTAATAAAAAAATGATATTATATTTTTAAAAAAATTAAATTAATAGTTTACATATGGAGTATATTTATTAATTTACCTTAGTAATTATTGAAATATCATGTTCTACAGCTTTTAAATCTTTCTTTTTTTGTGTTACAAAATCAAAAGGCTTCTCCAACTTTAAGTCTGATAAAACTTTATCAAATTCTTTTGTGACTCTTTCAAAACGTCTTTTAATAATGTTAGTAGTTCTAAATTTATGTAAATTCCAAAGAAATGACAAATCGGTAATTAATTGTTGTGATTTCTTTAAAGCTGCAATTAGACTTAATAAATTATTATAGTAATTTTGATCTAGCAATAAAACCATCAACATCATATTGTTACTGTTGTTGTTGTTGTTGTTGTTATTATTATTATTATAAGTTTTGTGTGCTTTTAAAATTTTCTTCATAGGCATTTCAATAAATTCAACTCTATCGATTAAACAATTACAAATCTTTTTGCTGTATTGTGCAAACTCAAATGAATTGTAATTTTTTTTGATTAATTCCATAATGGTATTTGTCAAGATATCATATGGTTTTGAAAGTTCTCCGATAACAGCATGACCACCTAATGAATCAGTCGCAATTCTTAATTTTTTTAACTTATCGTCATTGAGATTATTAGATACTTTATTTTCTAATCCTTCTTCGTCGGTACTAATTTGTAATTCTGTTTCTAAAACTGACATGATTTTTATAATTATTTAAAGAAATATATTTCTAACAGTTTTATTGGCTAGATTCTGCGTTGATCAACGTATAAAATTTTAATCTTAAAAATAATAACAATGATAACAAAATAAATGATTTTCAATGTGCTCAAATTCTGTAAATTGTCACGCCGCATAATAATTATTGCCCTTTTTTTACATATACTAAACCTTGTATTTTGTTTTGGACAATGAATATATGAGTGTGTGCGTGTGTGCGCGCATGCACATATTTGAGATAAAGTTCAAAAAAAAAAAGAAAAGAAAGATTATTTACTGCGTAAAGCATTTGAAGTCTGTAGAAAATATATGCGCGAGATAATCACTTTAAATATTTATAGATATGTAAATTATTATAACTTTTTTATTTTATTCAAGGATTTCACTTGCCAACGCATCTTCTATTGATTTGACTGGGTAATATTAATATTATTTAAATTAATAAAATACAGCCGAACCTCGTTATAACGAACATATGAATTTGGCCTCAATTGTCCGTTATAACAAGGAAAATAATAACAAATAAATAATATTAATATAATCCAGTGTTATCACTAATTTGTAAAACAAGAAGTCGTTTTTCCTTGGTTTAGGTTTTTAGAACATATAAATTAATTTTTTTCTTTAATGTATGGAAAATATAAGGTGAAGGACGTGACTTTTTTAATGTTGCTTTAGATCAGCCGTTATTTGGAACTTTTTAAGGTATCAAATTCTTTGGCTAAATCAATATTTTTTTTTGTTCGGTTCTTGTTTTAATAAACTTTTGTACAAAGTAATATGGATTCGTTTTTTTGGTTCATATTAGAATTAGGAAAATTGTTTATATGTTTCAAACTCAATAATTTTACTTGGATAATGAATTTTATTTATGATTTTAGAAATTTTATTGTTTAATATTAGAAAGATCTGTCAACGAGACTAGTAGAATATATATATATATATTATAACCACTATTATTATTGTTGCTGTTCTAAACTGTTTTAGATTCATTTTGACCTTCAAGTTCTTCTGGATACTAAAAAATAATAATAATCGATTAATTTATCCTCAACCATCTCCCCGACAAATATGTAATTAACGCTAGGTAATGCTCTTACACATTTAAATACACCATCAACAAAAATTTGAGGATATTTTCCAGCTTTACTTTTTTTTTTCGAATATTTTGATGCTTCTTCATTTGATGGATATATCAACAAGATGATAAATAATTTAAAATATTCTCTGCTAGAGTTTGGTTACTTTGGGTCTAAGTAAAATAAATAATCAATTAATCAATTGGTGTTATTTTATTAATTAGAAAAAAATAATTGCGCCTGTCTGTCTCCGGAAACACTTGGATAGTATACTTTAACTTTTCCTGATAAAAATATTGCGCGTTATGAGTTCGCTTGCTAATGTTGTGTGTTACTAGGTAACCTGAATTCTTTTTCGTTGTTACTTGACAAGTTGGTTCTCATCCAACCAACCACGGGTCGGTGGCCGTGATCGTAATCATAGACAGGTAATTCTCGTTATTGTTGATCATGGAAATTGCACATTTTTCATGGATAAATGGACGAGTTTCTCGGTAAGCAGTAATCATAATGAGCTCCGTTATAAAAGGTATATGCATATGCATTTATTATAAACCATATTTAATTATTTTCATAGAACATTATTAGTAACACCTTTCACTACAGATTTATCAAAACTATTTGTAGATGTTTGGATGAAAAATCAAAAATCATCACTACTATTCACATCATATTAATATTATTATTAGATTTCATAAAATGAAAAAAATTCAAAACGCATTTGAATTGTCTTTAGTGCCTGACTTTGAAATACACATAAACATACAAGTTGTGCTAACTTGATGTTTTTTCGAATTTTGGCCGAGGTTAACTTATGTGTAATAATAATACACAATAATATTATTATTATTAATGAAACAAAAATACACTCGAGTTGTCTTTATTGAAACGATATTGGTTGATCAATATTGGTACGTAGAACAACCGTTACATAGCACATAATACAGGATTTGGTACTGATTTTTGTAAACTTTAATTTTGAAGATTTATAACTAGAGTTTGGGTGATGATAAAGTTGTTCTTTAAATAATGCAATTTTATACTTCAATTTTCGAGATTTATATTTAATCAATTAATCCTGTCAAAGAAAAACTTAAATAAACTTAATTGTAAAGTGAAAAAATGTGAATTACGAATAATATTACGAGGAAATAGTTTGTTACACGCAAAATTATTCTCAAAAAAAATTTTTTACTTTCTATTCATTAAAACACCAAGTCAAATTTATTTATATAATGTCACATTATAAATTATTATCATCGTTATCACAAGAAAGAAAGGGATTTGTATACAAAATTTATAAGGAAATGGAGAATAATGAAATAGTTAATTCTGATAGAGGAAGTAGAAAAGATTATTTTTTTTCATTAGTTGAAAAAAACAAGGAGCTTTCTGAAAATG
Organism: Entrophospora sp. SA101; assembly: GCA_958430865.1. NCBI lineage: Eukaryota > Fungi > Glomeromycota > Glomeromycetes > Entrophosporales > Entrophosporaceae > Entrophospora > Entrophospora sp. SA101. Next base: position 56,324 of record CAUDNR010004081.1, read on the forward strand.
AAAAAGAATATTGTAAGGAAGAGTTATTTATTGGTTTGAATTAAATAATGTAACATATAAAAAAGGCAAACCAAAAGAATGTAACAGCTGTAAATTGATAAGATATTCTGATAGATTCTGTGAAGGTTGTATTAGTTTACAATTGCAGAGTCTTTTCACTACTTGGACTTCTGGAAATAACATAATTGATGATTTTATTCAACAATGTCAAATGAAATCATCTCTACCAGAATATATTTTAGAATGGATACCTTTTGAGCAATTTGAAAAAGTAAAAAAGTTGACTGAAGGTGGATTTAGTTCAATTTATAAAGCTACATGGACAAGAGGAATGATTGATGATCATGATGAAACTAAAATGGAATTTCATTATTTTGGAAGGCAAGATGTAATATTAAAAAGTTTAAATAATTCAAGTAATCCAGGAAAAGCCTTTTTTAATGAGGTTGGTAGTTTTTATTTAAATCAAAAATAAATAATACTGTATTATATATAATGCTGATTGATTTATATTTATTTTCAGGCAGTGAATTATTGTAAAATTAAAGCATCGCTGATTGTTCAGTGTTATGGTATAACTAAATTCCCAGATAATGGAAATTATGCAATAGTTTTAAATTATTTTCCAGAAGGAAATTTAAGGGGTTATTTGCAAAAACATCATTTAAATTTAACTTTAAAAGACAGAATTGTAATCTTTTATTACTTATGTAATGCATTATATCAAATACATTACAAAAATTTAATTCATTGTGATTTACATAGCGGTAATATATTATTGCAAGGAGGTAATTGTTATATTACAGATTTGGGATTATGTGGACCAGCTGATGAAAATTCACCAAATAAAATCTATGGAATTGTATCATATATTGCACCCGAACTATTTGGAGGCAAAAAGAACACAAAAGAATCAGATATCTATAGTGTTGGGATGTTAATGTGGGAAATATTTGCAGGTCATCCACCGTTTGACAATAGAGCTCATAATCATGACTTAATTTTTGACATATGTGGAGGTTTACGACCACCAATATTATCTGAAATGCCTGATGATTATGTACAAATGATGCAGAGGTGTTGGGATGTGGATCCATCAAAAAGACCAACTAGTATAGAGCTTTATGTTTTTTCTGTAAACAAACGTAAGGAAGTTTTTGATAATAATAATGATAATAATAGTGTTGGAAGTAGCATCAGTAGTAGCAATAATAATAGTAATAATAGTAATAAAAGTAATAGTAAGAATAATAGTTTAATAAAAAGATTATTCAAAATTAAAAATAATGATGGTAGCAGCAGCAGTAGTGGTGGTAGTGATTCGCAACAAGTATACAAATCACATCCATATGCATATCATACAAGTAGAATATTAGATGAAGATATTGCTAAATTTAAAAGCTTAAAAGGTTATGCAAGTAATGATAGTTCGTTAAATAATTTTGATTTTAACTCTCTCTAAAATTTTAACAAAGGTGAATGAAAATTTCATTATTGATTACTATCCGTTGTTTTCTTAATTAATTAATAAACATTAGATTCTAGTAATAATAGTAAAAGAAAGAATTGATGAACGACTAATTTAATTTCTAATATAGATTTTTTTATTCATTATAATTATTTATCTTTTCATTTTATCTTTATTTTATTTCTTAAAGCTAAATTATTCTGAAATAATAAATTTTTTGATTTTTGTTAAATGTTAATATTGTGAGGTTCTGATTATTCCGATTATTTAACAAGTATAGCTTAACTTTGGGCTACTCTTGTCAGTTAATTGTAAACAACTCACAATAATTCGGTGCTTGTCAATTAATTATATCGAATATATTTATATGGTTTTTTGTAAGCTTTATATTTCATTTAGTCTTTAAAGCAATTTTACTTGCGTCAAGTATTCTTGCTTGTGTCATTTTGACTTAATGAATAGTTTTACAATTCTGATAAACATTTCGTCAAAACAAATGGCAACAAGGGAAATATACAATAAAATAACATTATATATGTATATACAAACAATTCAACAAATATTATATATCAGTATCATGTTCACGATCAATAGTAATAATAGCTTCTTGGATGTTTGGCCAGCCAAAAAAAAAAAAAAGGCCAAACAACCAAAACCAGACAAATCACAAATGCCAAACTGATAAAGATTTCGGATAATTTCCTAGTTGTTGCAATTTATCTACTATGCATGTTTAACATATATTTAAATTCTCATTTAAACTTTCTTCAAGTGTATTTTTTTAATTTCTTCAGAAATGACAACAACGACGACAATAACTTACTCTTGTCCAATGGTTGAAACAAAGAATCTATCCGTTAACAGAAGAAAAATCACTGAACACCTACAATTATCTTTACTCGACTAATAATTGTAACAATATTAATTAATATATATGTGCATGTACATACAGTATATATATAATTTTAAAAAAATTAAAAAATGCTAATAAATAAGTAACAACCACAAATATCACTAGATATGAATTGGTTGACCTAATACCAATGGATTGAATTAAGCTTGGCAGAAAAACTAAACAATCTTTCAGAAAAGCAACCAATGATTATGGAGATGATTATCTCAAAATACACGAACAACACAAGAATATACATGGGTTGGTAATTGCCTAATTACCGTAAATACGTAATTCGTAATTGTCGTAATTAATTAGCACTTTCCCTCTTTAAAAACGTAATTACGAAATTAGTTACGGGTGACGAAATTAATTATCGTTTTCTATACAAACTGTCGTTAACCCTATACTGGTTAACAAACATCAAAAACTTTGCTTTATACTAAAGCAAATTATACATGGGATAGTACCGTAAATACGTAATACGTAATTAATTACACTTTTCTTCTCTAAAAACCTAATTACGAAATTAATTACGAATGACGAAACTAATTATGAACAACAACAAATTAATTATTGGAAATATCATAATACAAGTCACTCCCGTTATAACAACACTCTCCGTACAAGCAAAAAATGTCAGTATAACGAGATTGTCATTATAACGGGAGTTCATATAGAAGTCATACGAGAATAAAAATAATTGTCATGTGATTTTATAATTTTTTTTACATGCTTTTATTTATACATTCGCTGGGTCAAATTTGACCAGCATTATACGGAAGTGTTACTAGAATTTTCCATGATGCTGGTCAATTTTGATCCCGGACTAAGCCTATTGTTGTTGTATAACTCAATTTTCCTCCAATTTTTTTTCCAGTTTATATTCACAGTGTTCCAATATCATTAATTTTTTATATCATGTATATCCACAAGGACATGCAGATTAAGGTTTCTGGTCAAAACTAGACAAAAGTAATTTAGGATTTGACTTCACAGGCGAAATTGTCCAAAGTATTTTCGGCTCCTAAAGTGCCCAAAGTATTTTTGGGGCTACTGTATATTTTATTTAAAATAGAGGCAAAATGTAAATACATATTTCATCTGTTTGTTCCAAAAATCCAAACTCCGTGACACAAAAATAGATATCAATCAATCAATCATAATATTGCAGTATTATTATTATCCAGCACTTCTTGTGTAATGGAGAATTAAACCATTATCGCCATCTAATGGCGGAATCACCATTATTAAAAATATTAAGGTGTTACGAAATAAAATAAATAATAATAATAATAATAATAATAAATTTATAAAACAATAAAATAGATTAATACGGAATTAGAAAGCTTCGGCCAACGAATCGGCATTAAATCCTAATTCCGGTAACAATACGGAAGAATGATTTTTTAAATGATTTTTAAAATTTTAATCTTTTAAAGTAAATGCATGTTTTATTTGCTTAATTTGTCTCAACTGTAAAAATTATATTATCGATGAAGCTACAAATAGCCAATATAAATGTTGAAGAGCCAAAACATGGAAAATATTTGAAATGAAATTTTATTAAGTCTAAATATATTATTTTGTGTTTCCACTTGTTTTCATAAAAAAAAAAAGGTATCGGAAAAAAAAATTTTTTTTTGACAAATTATATAATAAAAAATACAAATAAAATTTTAGAGATGGAAAACACTTTAAATGAAAATAAACATCATGACGATACTTCTACTGACAAAAATGATGATGATGAATATTCGAAGGAAAGAAAAGAAATGTATGGGAAATGTCCAACTTGCAATAGATATAATACTGAGTGGGTATGGTGTCAATCATGTGATCCAAAGCTATTGACTGAAGGATGGACGAGTGGCAATGAAACATTAGATGAGTTGATAAAAAGTACACAACTTAAAGCAAGAACTTATCATAATGGTGATCATCTTCAATGGATTCCTTATGATGATTTCAGAGATATTAAAAAGATAGGTGAAGGTGGGTTTGCAACTGTATACAAAGCTAATTGGTTAAATGGTTATAAATATGCTGATGGAAATAAAAGAATTAGTGAAGATAAGCTCATGGCATTAAAAAAACTACATAATTCACAGAATATTTCTGGTGAATTTCTTGATGAGGTAAATTATTTTATATTTATTTTTAAAATATTATTAATTATTATGGTTGTAATTAAATATTTTATTTGTTATTTTAGTTCAAAAATTGTATGAAGTTTCATGGTAGTTTTGATATAATTAAAATTTATGGAGTAACACAAGATCCAGCTACAAAAGAATATATAATTGTAATGAATTATATGGAAGATGGAAGTCTTCAAAATTATTTAACTAAAAATTTTGAAAATTTAAAATGGAAAAATAAAATTTATATTCTTAGACAAATTATTGCAGGTTTAAAAGACATTCATAAAGAAGAAATTATTCATCGTGATCTACATAGTGGTAATATTCTTCAATCTAAAAATCAATGGTCATATATTACGGATTTAGGATTGTCATGCCCAGCTAGTCAAACATCTTTCATATTGACAGTGGCTCTCCGTGTCAAGCTATATTTATTCAAAAAACAGCATTACTTTTTACTTCAAAGCCAAGATTTTTTACCAATATTACCTTTATAAACTTGGTGAGTGGTTGAAAAGATAAAAAACATTGTAAGTTTTCATATGGGTATAACTTTTATGTGGATTGTTGTTTATTAAAGTTTAGCAAAAATGGCCAAAAACCCAAAATCATATTAAATTTTGATATTTATCTTCCTGTGAGTCGTTAAACAATTTATCTTTTGATTAGACTGCTTGAGAAACAGGTGTCAATGCCGTAAATAATATTTTGTTTTTGTAAATGCATCGAATCTTAAACGTTACATTTTCTTTATTACATCATTTTTTTCATTACACGTGAATCAATCAATCATTTATATTTAACCGCTTCCTTTCATTGTTTTCATTGATCGTGTATTATGTACATCCGTCAAGAAAGGCGAACTATATATCTATTTCTCGAATAGGTTTGGCCTTTTAATCTTTATTAATGACATCGGGTTCGTGTGACGACTCTTTAAACAAAAAAAAAATTTTTTTGCTCAACGAATAACAACAATGTAGGATATGCTTCAACCCTCGCATTTGAACGTGTAAAGCCAAATCGTAAAACGCCATTTCGGCACTACGTGTCTCAAATTCGAATGCAACGCAAAAAGCAAAACCGACGCACCGATTTTTTGCAAGTTTTTGGTCCACGAGTGGGGTAGCGAGTTTATTTATATGTTTCGCAGTAATTTAGACTACTCGATCAAAGCACCGTTCAAAGAATATCGTCGCTACTTTGTGTTCACGAAACTCAATGTCACCTCCCGGTTTAAAAAGCTTGTTTTTGAACTGAATAGCGTGTAACAAACAAATTTTTCGTACAATATTTTTCATAGTTTATTTGATTGCCTTCAAGTTTTTCTCTGACAGGATTAATTGATAAGGATGTAAATTGAAAAGTGAAACTTGCATTATTTAAAGAACAAATTCATTGTCACCAAACTCTAGTGATTGATTTATCGTGATTCAAGAATAAAAGAATTTCAGCATTCTTTGAATATTTACAAAATATGTACCGTTCTAAGTAACAACCTATGTTGCTTCAAACTCGGACATTAAAGGCAGATCAAGCACATTATTAATATTATTGTGTATTACTATTACGCGTAGTTAACTTCAAAAATCAACATTCGAAAAAACATCGATTTAACATAACTAGTGTATGTAAAGACAATTTGATTTTATGAGATGTAATAATAAAAGAATAATTTTAATTTATAAAAAAGAAGAGGAGGCATTTTTATTTTGAAAAAAAAAAAATATATACGAAAAAAATAACTAGTTTAATTAAGTAAAACTTCTCCCTTGATAATTATCCTTCTTACATCATTGTAATATGCATACAATGATATAATCCCCGGGACACACACTTTTACATAATTTGGGACTTTTGATAAACTTATTTTATCATTATCATTATTGTTTGCCTGTATCAAGCGTTTTTACTTACGTCAAGTGTTTTTACTTACGTCAAGTGGTTTTACTTATGTCAAAGGCTTTTTACTTTAGTCAAATCGTCAAAATAGCCCTGGTGAGAAACTATCTTTAGTCAATATTTTAGTTACGTCAATGACTAAAGTCAAAAGTTTCGACATACATCATTAATTGTGCCAGATAACTGTAAATAAATAAAGACGGACTTTTACAAAGCTCAAGGGCTTCTATAAAGTTCCTTTTGTTCACTTGTGATCGATTTATTACCCGCTTTGGTTTGCTTCCAAGAACGCTCAAGTATCTTGTTTAATAACATCAGTATTTCTGATTAATCTTTGGACGATATTTCATTAACACACACTAGTTAACAAACGCTAGTACAAACTTGCTCGCTTGCTCATTAAACATGGCTTTTACCAGAGCTCCACAATCGTTACGGCACTAACTACACTTGTTGCTTTTATCAAAGCGCTTTAAACAAAGAAAAATAAAGACAATGTTTTTATTTTTATTTTTATTTTTTAAAGTTTATTAACGATTAATTATACTATGCATAGACCAGAAGTTATGCTTTTTCAAACAAAGATCACGAGTTATCCTTAACGAAATTTTCGTTGACGTTATAAAAACTTTATAATTATTTACATAAAAAGCTTTTGCGTAAAATTTTTACACTAATCGATGATTTTATCTACCCGATAATGTATCAAGTTATAAATGAACTGAATTTGCATTCAGCAAAAGAAAAACTTGACTCCATGGGAACAACTGATGAAACAAAGGAGAGATTGTGATGCACAAGAAAAATATAAAAAAAAGACCTTGGAATATATATTTATAAGTTTTTTTTTTATATTTTATTAGCTTTTAAAGCAATTTTACTTGTGTCATTTTTGATTTAATGGCGACGAATTTGACGTAATAGTTTTACAACTTTGGTAACATTTCGTCACAACAACACTAGGTACCACTAGGTGTGCTCACAGATTAGTCTAGGTGGAAGAAAGAGGGAACCAAAGTAAACTCGTAAACTAGTTAATTGACAAGAATAGGATTGTTTGAAATTAACTGACAAGATTAGCCCAAAAGTTAAGCCGTGATTGCTAATTAACCAAAACGACATCTCGCAATATTACCACTTAACAACAATCAAAAAACTGTAAAAAGTTTTTATAATTTCAAAAACATTATTATAATTTAGCTTTGGGAAACGAAATAAGGATAAACATATCAGCCGATTTGGCCTTTTTTCAAACCTTATATCTTATTATGTCTTGACTAGTGTTGGTTTCCAAAACTAGAGATTTTTGCAACTGTGCAAAAGTCGAAACTAGTTTTGATTTTTGATTTTTGACTTTTGATTTAGTTTTGTCATATAACTTTTAATTTTAGTTTTGACTTTCGTCTCTTCAAAATAGTTTTGGCGACCAACACTAGTCTTGGCGTTAAACACAAAGTATTTTTAATGTGTAAACTGGTTAGTAGAATGATAATTAACCCTAAAAAATTTATTTTTTCTGCTAAAAACTATTTTACTATTCAACAGCCCGTCAAACCAATGACCCCGCCTCAAAACCAATGCGTTTTTGCTAGTATAAAGTATTCATAACGTACTGAATTTTGGGGTTCAAACAAAATCAGCGCATATAATAATAAATTCATAGTAAATATTAAATTCGTCATTCATCAATTCTTTCTTTTACTATTGCTACTAGAATTTAATTTTTATTACGCGTAGTTAACTTCATTGTCAATTAGTATCAATATTAATGTGTTTGAGCTGTCTTTAGTGCCCGAGTTTGAAACACACACAGGCTGATCAATATTAGTACGCAGAACAATTGTTGCGTAGTACATGAGACAGGTTTAGGTGCAGGTGTTTGTAAGTTTAATTTTGAAGTTTTAAAAGTGATAAAAATACTAAACAAAGAAAAAGAAGAATGCTAAAACTTCTTTATTGTTTGAATCACGATGAATCAATCACTAAAGTTTGATGATGGATATTAAAGCTGCAATGCTTATTCAAAATTTATATTAATAATTTATTAGCGTAAAAAAGTCGCACACTACCATGATGACAGTAGTATATAGTAGTAGTAGTAGATAATTATTTGTCAATTAATAATTAATCTCATTGAATTATTTATTTGGTTCTCAAAGAAAAAAAGAAATACAGTAACTGTCATTAGCAAGTTAAATTTATTTTTATATAATGTCACATAATAAATTATTATCATTAGAAAGAAGGAAATCCATATATAAACTTATAATGAAATGCATGATAAGGCAATAGTTATTTCTGAAAGTAGAAAGATTATTTTTTTTCATTAGTCAAAAAAAACCAGGAGCTTTCTGAAATGGAAAGGAATATTGTAAAGAAGAGTTTATTTATAATTTTGAATTAAATAATGCAAAAGATGCAATGAGTGTAAATTAACAAGATACTCTGATAGATTCTGTGAAGGTTGTGTTAGTTTACAATTACAGAGACTTTTCACTAATTGGACATCTGGAAATAACATAATTGATGATTTTATTCAACAATGTCAATTAGAATCATCTTTGCCAGGATATATTTTAGAGTGGATACCTTTTGAGCAATTTGAAGAAGTAACAAAGTTGAAAAATCATCAAATAAAGTCTATGGAATTGTATCATATGTTGCACCCGAACTACTTAGAGGCAAAAAGAATCAGATATTTATAGTGTTGGGATGTTAATGTGGGAAATATTTGAAGGACACCCGCCATTTGATGATAGGGCTTACAACCATCATTTTAATTCTTGATATATGTAAAGAAGGTTTACGACCACCAATATTACCAGGAATGCCTTATGGCTATGTGCAAATGATGGAGAAGCGTTAGGATGCGGATCCATCAAAAAGACCAACTATTGTAGTCTTTCAAGATTTGCTGAAAAAAAGTTCAAATATAAAATCATGATAACAACAGTAGCAGTGGTGGTAGTGATTCGCACATCATAAAAGTAGAATATTAGATGAAAGAGGTTGCTAAATCAAAAAGCTTAAAAAGTTATGCAAGTAAGGATAGTTCGTTTTCTCTAAAATATTAAGCAAAGATAAATAAAGATTTCATTATTATCCACTAAAAGATGATGAATGACCATATTATAAGTTTATTCGTTATAATTATTTTAATTTATCTTTTTATTCTATTTTTATTTCATTTCTTAAAGCTAAATTATGGAGTAATAAATTTTTACAGTTTTCTGATTCTTGTAAAATGGCGATGTTGCAAGGTTGCTTTTTGATAATGGATTAACTTTTGGGCCGCTCTTGTCAATTGATTGCAAACAGCTCCCGATAATAATAACTCGGTATTTTCTTTCAATTAATCAACTTACAAATTTACTTTAGTTCTCGGTTACTGCCTCTTTCTTGTACCTAGAAAGCTTGGATTAACTGTAAATAAATAGAACAAAGTTTAAAGGCTTCTATAAAGTTCCTTTTATTCGGTTGTCTTCCCTTTTTTTTTTTTTTTAGAAATTCTTATATGCGTGCATCTAATTATTACCTTGGCTACGACAATATCAATTGCATTCAAAGCTCACATACACACACACACACACACTCTCTCAATTCAACTCTTCAAATTTAAAATACGTATATTTTCAATAAATTCATAAATTTCAAAAAAAAAAATTTTTTTTTATCAATCGTGTTTTATTCAATTCAAACAATTCAAATTTACATCAATTCTCATTACAACCTGATCACCTCCAACCCAGCTCAAATTAATGTTAATATACACAGCATACCTTGAATTGACGGAGCTAATTAAAAATCTTGATTGAGTCCAATAATAAAATTCTTTAATATAATGGATTTCTTGGTATAACAGATTTTTGACAATTGATTGCTGCGTCTGAATTATTGAGTTTACATGCGTAAAAATACTTTTCCCGCCACGTAACAATTCATTATTGTTAAAGGAATTAACCAAGCCTTTTTTTTCTAGAATGTAAATATTCTTTCCTGCTACTAAAAAAGGCATCAAATACTTTAAACAATTGATTGCTGCGTTTGACTCATGAAAATATTTTCTCCGCCATTAAATTTGATTTGGAACATAAAGAAGAATTCTTTCCTGCTACTAAAAAAAGGCACAATACATATGTAAAACTCGATAGGTCGATCATTTATTTTTATATTATCAAGCAGTACTTTAAAAACAATTGATTGCTGCGTCTGATTTATGTATGTAAGATACTTTCCCTGCCACGTAACAATTTGGAATTAATTAATTATTGTTTAAAAAAATGTAAAGATTTTTTCCTACTGAAAAGGCACAGTAAGTCGGCCATTTATTTATATTATCATATAGTACTTTAAACAATTGATTGCTGCGTCTAACTTATTTGAGTTTACATGCGTAAAATACTTTTCCTGCCACGTAACAATTCATTATTTGTAACCAAGTTTTTTTTTTTTTTTTGATTGAGAATGTAAAGGTTTCTTTCCGCTACAATTGATTGCTGCGTCTAACTAATTGAGTTTACACGTGTAATTTGAAAATATTTTCTCCGCCATTGAATTTGTAATTAACTCATTTGGGAACATAAAGAAGATTCTTTCCCGTTACTAAAAAAAGGCACAATACATATGTAAAACTCGATCATTTATTTATATTATCAAAGCAAGCACTTTAAAGAATTGATTGCTGCGTAAAAATACTTTACCTGCCACGTAACAATTCATTATTGTTAAAGGAATCAACCAAGGGGGTTTTTTTTTGAAAATGTAAATATTCTTTCCTGCTACTAAAAAAAGGCATAATAAGTCGGTCGGTTATTTATATTATATATAAGGTACTTTAAACAATTGATTGCTGCGTCTGACTTATTGTGCCACTAAATTTGGAAATTCGATTAGTCGATCATTTATTCAAGTATTTTAAGTATTTTAAACAATTGATTGCTGCGTCTGAATTATAGAGTAACAATTTGGAAATAATTCATTATTGTTAAAGGAATCAACCAAGCTTGTTGAAAATGTAAAAGAGAATAATTTTGATTAAACAACCCATGCCTTTTTGAAAATGTAAAAAAAAAAAAAATACTTTCCCATCAATTAAAATGTTATTATTAAACAAACCATGCTTTTCCAAAAATATAAAAAAGAACTTTTTGTCACTAAAAAAAAAAAAAAAACAATTTTGGGGGATTGACTCATTATTGCCAAGAAATCAACCATGCCTTTTCCGAAAATATTTTTCCATGCTAAAAAATCCATTTTTATTTATTTGTTTGTTTATGTTTAATAATAATAGTGATTAATAATATTAGTAAAAAAATAAATTCGTTTTCATTAGAATCATATCTGAGTGGAATATCTTTAGATAAATGATATCGGATTTTCCAACCAATTTCTAAAAATAAAATTATGAAACATGGCCAATAAATTTAATTAATTATTTAATCAATGGTTCTATTAATAAAATCTGATAAAATATTTAACCATTCACTAAATATATTCCGCTGTCTTAATCACCAATAAATATTTGAGTATTTGAAACATTGTTTTAATGCTCAAAGGTATCACGAATCTTGCATGCTCACTCGCATTGGAATATTATGTCTAAAAACGGAAAGTGTTTACCATATTCAGAGTTATCTATCACATGCACATACGCATATCATCAAAAATCGTGTCACGCAATCGTTATTATGATTCTGGAAGTATAGTGTATCATGAGATGTTTTTAAATATATACAAAAATCGTTTCCTGGGCATCCTTTTAAAGAACATGAGCCACACAAAAATAATTTTAGAAACTTCTAGTCAAAAAAAAAATATATATTTGTTTATTATTTAAATATGTAATTGATATTAAAATAGCTAACGTGTAATAATAATCGCTTTTGAATTTCGGAAAAAATCACAAATTCCGTATTAGTGTTAGTGTGTAATGTTAGTAATGGTCTCACAACTAATGACCAAAAAGAATTTTGATGATTGATATCATTGACACTAATCAAAATTATATATTAAAGGTTTTCTCCAAGAGAAAAAATTTTTAATATTCAAAAAAGCGAAAGATTAAATTTTTTTGGTATTGAATTTCTGAAAGTGTAAAAGAAGACAATATAAAAAAAGATGTATTTTGTAAATTTATTGGGTCAATAAATTTATGACAAACCTATGACCAAATCCTATGACCATATACTTACATGATCATAGTAATAGGTCAATAAAAAAATATGACCTGATATCTATGTTTATGTTTATTATTATGTATATCTTTAAGGCGGAAATCATGTTTCCGTATCACGCGAATACTAAAGAAAATTTATAGGAATGCTTGCTCAATAATATGCAATTGACAAGTGATGATAACAACAATCATTTGGATCAATGGGTTTCATTAAAGAAAAGTTCTATTGTACAAATACAATCAACAGCATTGTTGCATTTAAACTTATCAACTTTTGTCATTGAATTAACCATCCCTCGGTAACGAGCTATTTTGAAATAGGGCCTCAATCAATCATATCAGAGGCTACACCCTTAAAACGGCCAAAGTTCTCCGAATATTTTTATTTTTAAGATGATCTTTCCATTTAAGGCAATAAAAAGTGTCCGTACAGACCCATAATAAGTTATGTCGATAGTCTATTACTGACTGGTAAGCAGTATCTGCTTCCACTTTACGGTGTTGAGCACTTTCAAGAAAAATAAGAATAGGTTTCCTATTTAATCTTGGACTTATCACACTAGTTTTAAGCCATCCAAGCAACCGGTGTTACGTATATCCTTTGCTCGGTTGCAAGGTTTAATTAACATGACATCAACTATACAAGTGAGCGGTTATTTTCTTTGGGTTAGACATATCATTCGATCTGAAACCGCCAGAGCTTGCTTATGTTTAAAAAAAATTTGATCACGATTTAGCTGAATTTAATTTAGATCAAATTAAAAAAATTATTTATTCATTTTTTCTGTTTTCTCTACATTTCTATTTCTTGATATATGTAAAGAAGGTTTACGACCACCAATATTACCAGGAATGCCTTATGGCTATGTGCAAATGATGGAG
>CAUDNR010004082.1:0-30148 GCA_958430865.1 Entrophospora sp. SA101
CCCCCTCAACAGATCAAATATGAGTGGTATATAATATACAATAATAAACAATAAATAATAGTAAATAGTAATAAACAGTAAGTAAATAGTAAATAATAAAATAAACCCCCAACAATAAATATATACATATATATACAATATATATATATTTATTCATATGTTAAGTATGCTAAGCACATCATCCATGTTCAAACTTGGAAAAAATTATGTGAGTGTGTGCAAGTTTAAGTGTGTATGTATGATTTGATTGATTGGTTTTATGTGACAGTTAGTTTAAAAAAGACCCTGCTTGCTTGAATAAATATTATTAACTGTTTATTTATTATTTAAAAATTTATAAAACTGATATTCACTACATTATTTTTTTTGATTTGTACATACATACATAACAATTTACCACTTACACATCATACATTTTGTATCACATAATAGCCTTTAATTTATATTTTTAATTTATGAATCAAAAGAAAAATTAAATAAAAAACTGATAACTGGGACTAAACTGACTGATTAAATCAAATTCTACGAATGATTATATTTTGTTGATCATTTCTAAATTAATTGAAATGGATATAATGAATATGAAAATTACTATGTTTAGTAACTATGTTATCTGAGATATGTATATATTTATCTGATATAATATATATATATTAACAACATTGTCAAAACTTTAATGGCTATCATCGTTGTAATTAGTAACCGGTAATCAGTATTAGGTAAAAATATATATCAGTTTTTTTGTGAAAAAAATTTTTTTTTAAATTTATGAATTAAACAGTTAATGATGTAAGTTACACATACATCCATATTCTATCTTTCAAATAAATTAAATAAATTGATTTTAATTTGTTTCTGGATCACACAAAAAACCTTAAAAAATACAATAATAATAAATATGTAAATGTAATAAAATAAAAATAGCATTTGTGTCACACAATATTTATTTTTAATTAGCATACATACACAAAAATAAAGATTTCAAGAAAACAAATTTATCATCACAATAGCAGTAGTAATAGTAATATTTAAAAAATGATTACTTTATTTGGCATACAATAAAAAAAAACAAATTAATATTAATTAATTAATCATTCAATTAGAAAGCTGTCAAGTTTATTTTTATTTGGATTTTACCAAATTACTCAAATTACTAAAAAGAAAAAACTATTAAAAGCGAAAATTTCCGTTATTAGTTATTGTTTTTGGATTATTATTATCTGATTACAATTGGAAGTTTGTGCGTGTGAGAAGAATGAATGAATGATCGGATTAGTCGATCGGATTAGTCGATTCAAAAAATATTTCTATTAGTCGATTTATTATTATTATTATTATTATTATTATTGTTGTTGTTGTTGTTGTTGTTGTTGTTATTTATTATTATTATTATTATTATTATTATTATTATTATTATTATTATTATTATTATTATTATTATTATTTATTTATTTATTTATTTATTTATTTATTTTCAAATCATAGAAATTTTTTCTTACGAAAAGTTTTTTAATAAAACATCCGCTGTTCTCCGTTGTCGATTTTGGGAAAAAAAACATTTAGATTTTTTTTAAAATACAAATATAAATATATAAATACATATATAATATATATAAACAATATAAATAATACGAATAAACAATATGAATAAACTTGAATTTGATCAAGTTTGTTGTTGTCGTTGAATCTCTCTCTCTTCTCTCTCTTTCACTCACACAAAAGCATATGACATGAATAAATTTAGATAAAATCATATTATAATTGGTAATATTCAAGAAAATTGTTATTTAATTGGATAATTAATTTAATTAATTAATTAAAAAAACTTAAATAAACAAATTTTATTTATTATTTGATTGTGTGTGTTTTATTATTTATTATTTATTTGAACTTAAACTTAATTCGTACAAGATTTACAAATGATCTTTTTTCTGTGCTCTATTTTAGGTAATATATAAAAAAATATCGTACGTGTAACTTCGAAAACGCGAGTCGCGAGCCTTTCTTCTCCTTCTCTTATTATAATTACAACCATTCAATTTCTTTGTCATCATCGCTAAAATTACGGAATTCTAGCGAATAAATATTATTATTATAAAATATAAAATATAAAAAATTTAATGTAATAATAATAATAATAATAATAATAATAATAAATAAATAAATCCTCATTAAAACACATCACTGTAGACACATTACAATGTGGCCACGTCTTTCATAGAATTTGCATTGAGAAATATCTTTTATATGTCCTTTTCCTAAGTGCAATCAAAGTGCCAAAACTATTATAGATACTTCTAGATGAGATTCTCAATCAAGTGCTTCATCAATAGTTAGGGGGATGAGTAATCAACTTCAGATCAACATAGAAGTAATCCAAGAAGATGAGGAAATGGATGATGTGGATGAATTGGAGAGTGAAGATAATCAGGACTCTTTGGAAAAAACCTCACAAAAGAGCTCGTAAAGATACCTCTATCCTAAAGTTATTTCAGATAAAAAAAGTAATAAACAAAAGGAATCGCATTTTTTGAAAAACTTATCAAAGAGTTAAAGGATAATAACACCCACCAAAATTTGTTATTTACCTCACAGTCACCCAAAGCCAATAGTTATATTCATCTTTATCAAGAAATTGTTAAAGCCGAAGCTGAAAATGATACTACAAGTCAAAATGTTTTGCAATGCTATTATCAATTCAGGGAAAAAAATATCAAAACACTTTGAATATTATAAGAATGTAAAAAAATATTGAGATCGTAGGGCTCGGGATAAAGTAGATAAAGAAGTTAAAGAGCAACCTTGAGGCCAGCAAGTTTCATTATTAGGAAATATGAATTGTTAAAAAATTAATAAAAGGTTTCTCTACTATTATTTTCGATTCTCGCTCAATTAAATGTAATTATCAAGATCCATACTGATATCTACTTCTTTGATACTCTCCCTGTTCATATGACCATCTTCTTTGGATATTATCGCATCCCCATAAACAAAAGAAGTCCCATTATTTTTATTGCAGAGTAATGCCACTTATGTGCCTGTTGTATGCGCTTCAAGTCTTTCATTTAATCCATGGCCCTGATCTTCTGCAATCCACTTTTTCAAGTATACTTGCCCTCAATGAATTCCTTAACCGTTACTTCGTCATGAAAATCGGGAGGAAGTCCATGTATATATTTGACTTTATTTTTCTTAGATGCGGGAATATAATAGTTGCGTGTATTTTCCATATTTTCTGATTGTATAAGAAATTCAAATTTGATACTAATACGCTATCTGCATAAATCGATCAGATAATTAATAAGCTGTGCAACATTTTAATTAGGCTGTATGACAAAATTGTTTTTACAGTGATTTGTTTTATTGCTAATATATATATAATAATTAATTTCTTAAATAAAAAAATTCATATAATGCTGTCACCAGCATACTTTCACAAATACAACTTGGAGTTTACTTGGTTATTTAAAATACAGAGAATGCGAAGATGATTTTACAAGTGATAAATCAACAGAACACATGTCTTATGTTAAAAACCTTGAATACCTTAAGGAAAATTCGAAAGAATGTCAACAAGTCAAACAGTGTTTTTGTAATTTGTAGGCAAACATATCAAGTAAATTATCACAAGTTAGCACAGAGCTGGCATGTTGACACTTAAATAGCCAGCTGAGTACATCTTGGTTGGTGACAGTGGGGTACATCCTTCTTTAAGCATCAAGGTACGCCCTGGTTTCTATTGATGCGATTGAATGGGTATGTCCTGTTTGGTTGTAAAGGGTACGTCCCATATCATGGTTACCACATGTTGATTCTTGGAGCAATTGAATGGGTATGTCCTGTTTGGTTGTAAAGGGTACGTCCCATACCAAGTTTCTTCCAGCTTTTGGTGAGGCCCTGATGACATGCATCAAGTTAAACAAAACTATTATAATTTTGTATTGAAGTATGAAAAAATGAGTGAAGATGTAAACTCTTTCTGGCAGTCTATTAATATGAAGAAACAGCTTGATATAAAAAAGGTGAGTGTAGTGTTTTCTATAAATTCTTTATGTTTCAGATTGACTGATTTAGAATATGAAATAGTTGCAGTGTGCAGGAAATGCACTGGATGCGATCACCAACGAAACACATTTAAGATCAGTTGTAATGAGTGAAATAATATCTATTATGAAACATCCACTAGAGCATAGTGACGATGTCTACCACAATGAAATTGGCAGTAATGTCATTATTCCAAGGGTTTGTATTAATTTTTCTTATTATTTAGTGTTTTATAGCCAAATTTATATACATCATTTATCCACAATACAAATGAAGAATCAAGTTATTTCTACCAACAAAAGAAAAAGAGAAGACCAATCTGATTATGAGGAATCTGCATTATTGTTTGATAAATCTAATGAAGATACAATCATGGAAAATATTGATGAAAAAACACTTGAACAGGAAATCAAATTGCCACTAGCAAGTGTTAATAGCTCTTCGAAGGTAAACCTTAATGTTAATAGTTAGGAAGATATATTCAGTAGGCTCATTGTATTGTCATCAATAGGCACCAAAAAATATTACGGGTGTGGATATCATCAAAGCCTTCCACAAATATTGAAACACAATTCCAAAAACCATAGAGCAGTGTTGTGCCATTTATGGTTCCAATAAAATTTCATTGGAACATTCTAATAAATTCCAATTGGAATTGGAACATTCCAAATGAAGTTAACCAATGAAATTCAATCATAGTGTCATACACACAAATTTTATTGGTTAATATCAATTGAAGATTGACATTGGAACATTCCAATAGTGTTACAATGTTCCAATTGCACAACACTGCTGTAGAGTTTTCATGTAAGCTTGATATTGTTTTATCATTGTTTTTGGTAATGATCCAATTATTGATACACTTTCCACCCAATAGCTCTGCATACTGGGGAGTTCTAGACTTAACTGGTGAAGGTTTATATGACTGCAAACAGCTCACAAAAAAGGACAATGCAACAATCACAAGGCTTTGCTGATAATATTTTTTGGAAAACAATGCCTCCAGAAAAGAATATACAACAATATTTTGACACTAATTGTGAGAAAAAGGCAGATGATATTAGAAAATTAAATGTAAATGTTCAGTTTATGTATGTATAAGTTTTCTTTGATTATATTTTGTCATCCAGTTATAGTGTTCTGATTCTGGATTGCTGTGCAGGAAAAGTGATATGGTTAACTTTCAGGGAATGATGACGGAAGAAGAGCTAAAAATGAGCTTGACATTTCCACTATTTTGTGGGGTGTTCACTTCTGATATAATAACTATTCTGTGTATATATGTAAGGGGGGAAGTTCAAGCTTTGTCTACCAACTATGCATGTAACAAAACAGGAAATTTGTTTAAAAGGGCACAAATAGGCAGATGAGTAGATATGAAAAGTACTTTGGTTAAAATGTCTAATAAATTTGAGGTTATTTACAGAGAGGTGGCAGGGGGGTTGGGACCATTTGGAATTCCCACTGCTTGTTGTAAGAAGTGCTACATTGATAAGTTAAAGCTGATGATAATTATGCATGATTATATATACATGAAGTTGAAACTATTTTGACCATTTGCAGATCTGGTTGAAATAGGGTCAAAATAAGGTCGAAACTGATTTTTACTATGTAGTTGCCTCAAGTCAAAACATTTCGACTTCATGTATACAGTCAAACCTTGTCATAACGGATTTCGATCTAGTACAAATTTAGAAGGTATCTGCAGAAATATCCAATCAAATACAATATTTCTGCAGATACCTTCTAAATTTGTACTAGATCGAAATCCGTTATGACAAGGTTTGACTGTATTTGGTTCATTTTATAGTTTTGAACGTGATAAATATTTCTCAACAAATCACATAATAAACCTATTTTATCACCAAAAAGTCTTTGTAAACACTATAAAAAATCATTTTTAAGATCTCCTTATTGTTTCATCATCTCCATTTTGCATTTAACTGTCTTCCAATTAAAGAGTTTGAAAAAACGACTTTTTAGAACAAAGAATTAAAAAAAAAAAAAAAAAGAAGTCTGCCGATCACCATCAAAAATTTATAATGTTATGCATTATTGTGGAAAAATAAATTGTAAATATTTTCTAAATCTGAATTTTTCGCAAAATGAAAATTCTATAATTAATAAATATTTATATTTTGTAAATTGTTATAAATTAAATCAAATATATATGATTCCTTTTTTTTTTTTTTTTTTATAAACTTTGTATTATAATCAAAAATGATAAAATTAAATTATAATTCAATATCAAAAAAAATTATAATTTTAATAATCTCGTATTTTTTAATTTTGATTACTACATGTTTATCCTATGAAAAGAATATTATTAATAAACGGGAACCAAAGGACAACGACATAATACAAAAAATAAGTAAATACTCTTTAATAATAATATTATTTTTGTAAACATTTGAAATTATATTGGTCAATAAGTTTATCTTATATTTGTTTTTTAGTATCGTTTGTTAAAGATAATTTAACAATAATAATAGTGGGCGCAGCAGTAATCTTTGTATTAGTGATAATTTATATTTATGCTAGGATTAAATATAAAAAAGTACGTGTGTATAAATGATTAGATAATTTATTAATATTAATGATTGATTTATTGATCTAATTAATTATAGGGTAGAAATACGATTGTCTTTACATTAGCATTGATTATAACAAATTTGGGATTAGATATTGCATTTATTTTAAAAAATATACTTACAGATGATGGCAGATTTTTACTAATACCAAGGTAAATAAATATATTCGCATACATATACTTACATTAATATGCATTAACATATAAATATGCATATAAACATTAGTCTGGTGGCATTGTGTTTACCATTCGGTTTTAATTTAGCACTAGCATTTTACATAATCTATCAACAAAGTGTCAGCAGTAACAATAAAGAATTTGAAAGATGGTTACGCAAATATAAGCGTTTTGCCGGGGCCATGACAGTTTTATCAATGGTGCACATTGAGGTGTTGAGATTATTAAATTCCAAATTCTTGGGATTGGAAATTTTCAAGGCTAGATTTGATCATGGCGCGGTAAAAAAGATCTTTATTGGTGGTCTGTTCAATTTGATTATTGAAGATATTCCTCAGCTTGTAATTGCGGTAAGTAGTAAGTAAAAAAAAATATATATATATAAAACATATTAAAAATTTTTTTCTCCATTAAATATTTAGGCATTATATCAACAAAAAACGCAATCAAGAGAAGTAATACCAATCTTGACAATAATATCAGGTGTAATAATGTTATTAAATGATCTGATTAGTAGGATATATGAACTTATAACAGTACCAAAACCTCGTAAATCAGATGTAAATCCAAGTAGCGAAGAAGAAGATAAAGAATTTGTACTAAATCATTTCCCTAATCCTAATCCTAATAATAATATTGATGATACTAATAACATAAATAGTATTAGTAAATTAGATAATACAAGTGTTTCAAACCTTAGTCTAAACAATCTTAGTCTAAACAATCCAGGTAATATAATTAATTCAAACCCTGGTCTAAACGAAACAAGTCTTTACCCAAAACATAGTAATAAGTCTGGCAATCTAGATAATACAAGTAATCCAAGTTTAGGCAATCCAAATTTTTATTCAAACCATATTAATAATAGTTCACATCATGATCTAAATGGTAATTACCGATCACTAGATCAAAATTATCCATTACAACCAATAACAAATTATCCATTACAACCAATAACAAATTATCCATTACAACCAACAACAAACTATCCATTACAACCAACAACAAACTATCCATTACAACCAATAACAAACTATCCATTATCATTAACAACACAACCGATTGTACCAAACAATCAACAGATTGAAATTTCACCTGAGGGACAACCTTATACTACTGGTTATGTATATGTTCCAAATTAAAATCATGTAAATCCACACACTACTACCAATGCTACAACAACATCAATATCAACACCAACGGTCACACCTTTTATTATACATAATTTTTAATTGATAATATTAATTATTTAATTTATAATTTATGTAATCTATTTATTTAATTTAATTTACTTTGTAGATTATTAATTAGATTATCGTTATTGTTTATAATTTATAATTTATTTTATTTGTGAGTTTAAGAAATAAAATCTTCTTCAAAGAATTTGAGAACATTTTCAGACATATCTTTATCCAATGAAGCATCTAATAATTGTGACATGGTAGAATTTGAAATATTATAAATCGTTTGAAAACATTCTTGTAAAATGTAACAATCTAATAAATTAAAGAAACGGTATATTAGTTTTTGTTACATAGAAAGAATAATAATTATCAAAGAGATATTTATTGATTGAACTTTTTTCTTTTTACCATGTAATTCCAATTTATTCGTTCCTGCTGACATTTGAGAGACTAAATGAACCCAATTCTTTTTTAAATTTTTGGTTGATTCTTTTAATAAATTCTGTTCATTCTAGAATGGTGTAATAATAATAAATGTATTTAATTAACTAACTCTCTATATATATAAAAGTAAATAAGTCACCAATAGATCAATTACATTATTTTGTTGTTGTTGTTGTTGTCCAGTATAAATTATACTTAAAATATTTAATAATTCATTTGAATTATGAACTGGCATAATCATAATACTATTTATGAAATTTGACAATAACCTTTTTAATAAATTTAATGATAACAAGCTTATTATTAATATGGTCATGATATATATAATTGATATGATATATATAGGTTTAAGTTTTACCTAATTTGTATATCATATAAAATTTCTAGGTTATTATTCTCAATGTATAATAACAAGAACACTTTAAAATATCTTTTTGATGATTTATTAATCCTAATAATAAATAAATTTTAATAAAATTCAAAAAATTAACAATAAAACTTAAATAATTAAAGAAACCTGTCAATTAAATTTTTTATAAATTGAATTTTTTCTTGTTCATTCTTTAATTGATTCCATTTCTCATGTTGAAAACATAAAAATGTAATATTTGCTCTTGGAAATGTTAAATCCTATAATCAATTTAAAATAATTGATGAATCAATTGATTAAAATAAATAACAATATAAAAAATTTATTCCTACACCAGGAGTATATTGCGTTGGTTCAATGTCTATAAAATAGTTAATTATAATAATTATTTATGAAATAATATGTATTGATAGTAAATACAAATCTATATATGTATTAATAAAAAAAATATAACTCACATTTAACACGCCATTTAACTTTAATTTCTTGGCATATTTTACTCCAACCATTTGCAATATTATCAAGGTCTTTGTTTAACAATAAAACAGGTGGTAGAAGTTGTGAATGCTGAAAGTTTTGTTGCAAGTTTTGTTGCTGTGATTGGTTATTATTATTATTCATATTATTCATATTGTTAATATTGTTTATATTAATGTTATGTTGCATTATTATTTTAATTTTTAAATTTATTGTTTTGAATTGAAATAAAAGAAGAATTTACAAGCTATTTATATTATGTTTTATCATTAATATATTAATAAAAAAAGTCTAATTATACTATCTATAAAATTATAATTAGTAATTAGCTTGAATTTTCAACTTTTCAACCTTTTGACTTTTTGGTGGTTTTCTTTAATCATTGTCATTCTTATTCTTTTTATCATCTGTTGATTGTTGTTCAGCATTAATATTCGAAAGCTTACTAAACAAAGCATCATGAAATTTCTCTCCAAATTTTGGACTAACTGTTAATAATAAAGCTTCCATTGATTCAAATGGTTTGTTTACCCATTTTTTCATCGTTTCAGAATCTTTCTCATTAACATCATCTTCTGATTCAAATGATTCAATCTATATTTGTGTATGTGGGCATTGATAGTATTATTATTATCAAGCAATTAATTAATGTTATTTATCATATTAAAAACTTACAAGGTATCCTTCTTCAAATATTTTAATTATTAACTTAATATTTTCGAGTGATATCAACTCAAATTTTGAATATAATGGTCCTTGAGGTTCATTATTTGTTGTTGACGTTGACGTTAAAACTTTTATTGAGCCAGGTCGAATTCCATAATCATATTCTTTAAGTACATTGGAAATTTCTTGTCCAACAAATTTATTATTAGTTGTTGATTCATTTTTTTCTTGGTTCATCGTGTATGGTATGTATGCGTGAATTTCAGTCAAATCTCTTTCATAACCCCCTTGTTTATAACCCAATTTTTTAACCTTTACGATTACAAATAATAATAAATTTTATTTTTTCTGTTGCTATGAAATTTGCAATAATAACAATAATAGAAATGAAATGTAATCAATTATCATATATTGAAAACCTAATTTTTATTTAATAAAGTTGTGGTGGAATTGAGTTACGGCGGTCATATCTGGCAGGTCACACAGTTTACCCCATTCCAAGAATGACATGATCAACATAAAAGTACATGTATGTATGTATATGATCGATCACAATTAGTTGAGATCTACACAGCTGTCAATGAAATGTGCCAAAATTAGGGAAGAACTAGATTATTGTTAAACTCAAACATTGAAAGGTATTATAATAAAAAAATAATTGAAAATAAGATACAAAGTTACATATAATAAAACGAATTTATAATAATAATTAATAATTAATAAGTATATTGTTTTAAAAATCCTAAATCTTTGATATCTTTCTAATGCGTCTCCTACTTGAATATTTGCCAGATAAAATTCATCCCTTCCATTTATTATTTTAAAAGATTCGGGACCTTTCCAATTCATCATCAGTTCATATAATAAACCTCGATCATAAATAATGGTCTCGTTATCAAAAATTATAGTATTTAAGTTTTTTGGTAATGCTCGATTTAAAAGTGATATTATATTATCGGCATCCACCACTTCGTCACAGTTGATCGAATCAAACTTTATGGATTTTAATTTATTACAATTATTAAATATATCAACCAACTGTTGATTAGATTCATTGTTGCTGTAAATTATTAACAAATGTTCTAAATTTTGACAATGTTGCCCAATTGATTTAAGAAGCTCGCCCAAAAATTCATCATCTATTTGACCACTACCAATAATTTTCAAAATTTTAAGACTACTTCCGTTGATTTTAATAAATTCTGACAGATCTGATAGAAATGTTTGAAAAGCAATGTCCACACAAAAAGCCTCAATATTGGGAAGTGAAACAGATCTTAAATATTTTATATCGCTGCCACCATATGCTTTAAATATGTTTAAATACTTTAAATTTTCCAACGTTGGTATTATCAGAGAATCCAGGTTATTTTTTCCACCGTAACTTGAATAATCGATTATTGATTTTGAATGAAACAAGTTTGCCTTTTTAAATTCATCTGACAAATCCAATTCAAATTCTGAATCAATATTCAACTTTTTAATTTGTTTTTGTGCTTTAATTAGCCGAGCTATACCATTATAATTAGTAATAAAATCTTTATTACAATCTATTTTTAAAACTTGAATATTCCTACAAATAATTGCTAATTTATCAAATAATTCAGAGCTGACATGGATACGACATTCTAATTCATAAAGATTATGAAAACAAGCATCAAATCTACGATGATATAACAACCTATAACTTTCCGAATAAACGATTTTAAGCCTCCTGATAGTTGTCGAATGATCTAAAATAAATTCTTTTAATCTTTCTTCTAAACAATAGTCTTTTAATCTTTCCTCTAAACGATAGTTTGAATCGACTGATATTTTTTGTAAATTTTGTTTGATTCCATCAAAATCTAATTCAGTTGCAAATCTGGCATAATTGAATAGTGGTGGTTTCTCCAGCAATTTAAACCGAACATTGTCTTTTACTAATAAATTTTCGCCTTCTACCAATAAACCCTTAACTTTTGCCAATAAATCCTTGTCCTCTTCTAATAAACAATTAATTAATATGATGGTGCTGTTTATAGAATGGAATGGGCTTCTCCATAAAGTTGGGATATTGATGTGACACCAATGCTTATTAACAAGGATGCAAGTACATAGTGTTTTATAATTTTTTTCTTTTTCAATGTGTTTAAATATTTTAATTAAAAGTTCCGGTGGTAAAGATATTGACGACATTTTTTTTTCTTGGACATAATAATAATGAAAAATGTCAACTTCGAAAGAGTATAGCATATATAGTGCTTTTGAACAATGCATGATTGATTGTAGGAAAAATAAAAAAGGAATATAATTGTTTCAAAAAAATAGTTTGTAGATTACGTGATCGATAAAAGATGCTAATTAAACATGTTTAGGAAAAGTGTAACTCGGCATTCATGATTATTTGGTATTACTTAATAAAAAAAAAAATAAAAATAAAAAAATGAAAAATTTTTATTTCCAAATCATTTATTCCCTTATAACAAAAAAGTCCCAACGTTTTTATAGTTTGAAAAAATTCTCGTGTACGATATTGCTAATACAATTAGCATTTACATAGATTTCCTCAACTGTTATGATTTCAAAGAACTCTTACTAAAGCCAATTCTTATGGAAATGTTTTCCGTGAGTTACCAAGCACACAATTCTTCTTTATCATTATAGTACTATAACACTTGGTTGTTTCTTTTTAATAACATTCAAAGATTCAATTTTTTTAAAAAAAACTAAGAAAAAATCGGGATTTTTACTTTGATCAAGACTGGTTATTTTTGTTTCTTTAAAATTATTTTGTCAATGGACATTTATTACAAAGACTTTATACATTCTTGAAGAAATCTTAAGATTTATTTTTAAAAACTCTGCTAATTAATAATTGGTATAAATGTTATATATATACTCGAATCACCCAACTTGATTCATTATGTTTTTACAAATAGTGAGATTAACGAACAATATGTATATTTATTGCATAAAATTAATATCAAATGTAACGGCCTGTCTTCTTTCATCATCCAAATAGAGTGAAGCTTGTTGCTATTTGATCCTTGACTAAGAACAGCCAACGACTATATTTATTTTAATAGACTCAAATTATAAAAGATTAACGTGTATTTAATTCATTATATTTATTTATTAAATTGATTTTCATGAGATCAAGACTGACTGTGTAATCTATACTGGGATTAATGCCCCTAATGTGGAGAAGATATACGTGATGAAGATGCAATCATTGTAATATTAATTACATTCGGTAGTAGTAACATTGATTATTTTGTTTCTTTTTCTTTATATATACCGTATATAGTGTGTTGCGAAAAAAATGGTGGTTGCAATTTTCTAAAAAAAAGCAACCAAAATTATGTAGAAAGTTTGAAATTTCTTTTAGAAATTCTAAAAGCTTATAATGTCAAAATAGCGAAGCTTTCGTATATAAACTTTACCTAAATTGGCAAAAATTCACAATACCCTAAATAAATTTTTGGTATTAATTTAATAATAACATGATTGGCTAATTTTGATACTCTGAACGAGTATTAGAGTTTCTCGTAATGCAAATTCTTATTCGAATTATTCATTTTTATTCGTTTCTTCGAATTTTTCGTTTGATTCATTTTTATTCATTTTTATTCGTTTATTCAAATTATTCGTTTTAGTTTTAATGTAATTCGAATACTCAAATTCATAATAATAACAAATAAAACAAATAATTATAATTGGAATAAATCTTGATCGAATATACTAATACTAATACTGATAGATTATTGAGTCATGTGATTTTATAATGACCAAAAAATATCATTGCTATTCATGCAATGGACAATGTCCAATGACTTTTTCATTGGACCATTGGGCCATTGGACATATATGTCCAAGTTGCCCACTCAATGGTGATTTTTGCACAGCTTTGTTGGGTAATGGACAATGTTCAATGATTCATTGGACCTGGGCGGAAATTGGACATTTTTGTGATATGGGGCATGCTGCAACAAAACCAGACAAAGTGAACATTGGTATTACCAAGGATTTCAGGGATCAAAATTTAGTTATCTTTAATGCAATTATAATTAACAGTTTTATAATATCCCATTTGTGATATATAGAACTACCCCTATATAAAAATAGTTAATATGAAATTAATTTATATCAGGTCTACTATGGAACCCAAGAATTACAGCACCATTAGAAGTATTTTGAAGAAAGAACAAGGTGAAAAAATTGCACCTTACATTTTCAAAATAAATGATACTCAGACACTGGAAGCTTATCTAAGAAAAGAAAGGATTACTTATGAAATTTATCAAGAAGAAAGGAAAATAATAAACATTAAGAAATGAAAGCAGAATGAATAAATGTCACATTTTAATTGATCATTATCTTCATTATCTTGGATATAAAAAAAAACTTTTTTTGGTTTTTTTTTTTCTAAAATATGGATTTATCTAATATATAAGGTCTAAGATGAACCATGCATGATTTTTTCTTTTTTCTTTTTTTAATAATATTATATTATTAACAAATAATAATATTTTTTTTATAATAATGACCTCAGTCTTGATTATATTTTTGTTTCAAAACAATCACCCTACAAAAAGTTTAGATACTGAAAATGACCTTAAAACATGAATCAGTGAAATGATCTTATGCAAAAATCTCCACCACATCCCCGTCACATGATAAATTTTTTAATAAAATTAAAAATTGAAAAATTTTTTTTAATTTTTTTTTGCAATGTGTTTTTGAAAAAGAATTACTCATGATATCTGTTATTTTTTTTAAAAAAGTTTTGGAGATTCGAAATTTTAAAAGAGTTTCGGGATTTAAAAACAAATTCAGAGTTTCAAAATAGTTGTTTAAAGTTTAAAAACAGTGTCGGAGTTTTAAATTTTCGAAAATAATTCAGAGTTTTGAAATAGTTTGAAGTTTTAAAACAATGCTTCTGTTCGTATCATTATAATTCTAACTAGTTTGTTTCATTCATTAATTTATTATTATAATGATCTAATAAACAATCAATTCATAAATATTGAGAAAAAAACTTTTTTATTTATTTGTTTATCAATCATGAATAGTAATAGTAATAGAGTTGGAATAAATTTATTCGAATAATTAAAAAAGTTGCACGAACGCAAAAAAATTTTTACATCACTCATCTTTACATCCCTAAGAGTAAACACCTTTTTTTTCGATATTCTTGAAAAAAAATACATGAATATGTTCTTTGACATTAGTTTCATAACGCAAAATAAAAAAAAATCATTTTAAAGTACAAAAGTATAGTACCATTTTTTTATACAAAGTCGTCAATTAGCAAAATTTGTGACATTTTTCCTCCGCAGATCCTTATATAGTAATAGAGTTCACCGATTCATAGACGGATCGTCAATTAAAATTTACTTAAAATGTTCTTGTTTTCTTCCATCAGTATATTTTCAGTATCTAAACTTTTTGTAGGGTCAAAGGTAGTCGGACTACATTGAGGATGGTGAGTTCAAGCAAATTATATTCAAATGATTCGTGAGCCGGATTTGTTGGTATTAACTTTTGATGCCAAAACAAGATTCCAAACCACAGGAAAGTTTGTGGTGGAAGATGGCAAGGAACATGTATGTATGTTGATGAGTGTCATAACTTCCTTCAATGAACCCTATTAAGATGTTAACTAGAAATTTTGGTCATGACAAATAGCCCAGTCTCGTCCAAACCATAACAATAGAAGAAGACATCACCATCTATCAGCTCTCACCACCACCTCTCCTCCTAATAAGCAGCCCTTATGAAAACAATTCTTTGAATATCTTCAAGGACTTCTCCTATGGAAGCTTCTTGTCAACCAGGACTTCCCAGTCATCAGCAACAAGATCTTTAAATTCAAGTTGTTGGTGTCCTATTCAAGCTCATCTTCAAGGTAAAATTCTCCCTTTTTTAAAAAAACTCTGAATCAAAACATAATTTGTAGATTTGGCATTAATAAAAATAATTAAATAATAATAAATTTTTTGCTCAATGAATAAATGTGATAATAATATGAATGACATTGTGTGAATGACTAATTTTGATAAGAGATTTATTGAATCATGTGTTTTTAAATATAAATTTTTTTTGTTATAAGAAGATCTTATCTATATAGTTATTTTTATATTTTATTTTAAATGCATCCCCTATTTTTAAAGTTCTAAAAATATTGTCTGAGATAATATTTACAAGAACTATCATCCTTAAATTCTATGAGAGATGAATTATTCTTTGATAAATATAATTTGATGTTTTCAAATGATGAGAGATCTCTTGTAAATTTTATCAAATAATTAAAATAACTATGAGAAAATTGAACAGAAATTGGATTTGTAACATTAAATTTAATATGCTATATAAATGAATAAGACATTTATACATGTTAATAAATATTATAAAAGAATATTTTAAAAAATAAAATTATTTTAAAAATAATTACTTTATGCATGACACAAACTGGATTCAATTTAATGCTACCATTAACCAACTCACTTTCTGCAATAAATTTAAGTTCATTGTTATTATTGATTTCGATTCTAACTTTTATTAAAAAAATTATCTTTATTAATATTAGTAATATATTATCAGCTACAAAACAAAATTACCTTTTCCACCAATAGCTCGTATGTCACGACAACTTTTCTGGAATATGAATAAAGGTAATGTCACAACAGCATCATAACCTTTTGTTATATAATGATATTGATATTGCTCTTTGTATGTTTTGAAAACTTTCGTTACAAGGAATTCACTTTTATAAAATAATTTTTTCCATACTATATCATTATTAATTAAAATTGCCCATGCTTTTGATAATATGCTCAAGTTGATAATTTCACAAAGATCAAGGTACTTAATTATTAAGAAAATCACCTCATTGGGCAATTTTATTAAATTGTCATCATTACTATCTTTTTTTTTTTTTTTTTTTCCGATGTCATCGTAATGTTATTTTTTATTGGTTATTTCAAATAAATTTACATAGTAAAATAAATAAACAATTTAAAAAAAAAACAAATACCCCCCGTATCTAATTGAATTAGACCGTTTGAGCCGACAGATCACCGCATTTTCTTTCCATGTGGCTGTTAATTCCTAAGAACAACATTTAATAATTGTAACCACACTTCAACAAGAAAGTTTAGTGACTTGTCACGAAGACATCCATGGGACTCCAAATCTAATATTATTTGATATCCAATTTGATAATATTATTTTATTATCATTTATATTTTTATTTTTATTAACATTTCTGCTAATAATATTATTATTGTGACTATTATTGTTATTATTGTTTTTATTATTATTGTTGTTGTTTTTATTTCTTTTCATATGTTTGTTTATACCAAAATGTATTTCTGTATTTATAACCTCCTGACAACGTATTTTCCATATTTTTTCTTTGATTAGAACATTCATGTTTTCCATAACACTACATAATATTTTTTTAATTTTTTCTTCTTTTCTTATATAACATTTCATATGATCATAGAGGTCTTTTGGTATAATTCCTTTTATTATATCAATGAATGTGATTTGGTTTTTGTCTTGGTATATTCTCCAATATGTTTTCTCATCAAACATATTTCCAGGAGCCAAATGATTTATTTCTTTTATTTGTTTTAGTAGGACTTTTTTTGTCTCTTGAATTATATTGTTAATTGTTTTTCTTCGTTTTTCACATAACCAAATGTGTAAAAAATCTTCATTTTCTTTGTTGCAAAAGTAACATTTCCAGTTATTATCATATAGATCTGGACTTTGTAATTTAAGGCTTTCAATAGTTGGTAATTCTTCTATTAACTTTTTAACTTTGAAAGATTTTTTATTACTAGCATTAAATGATGTTTTAGTGTTTTCTTCACCATTAGAATTTAGTATTATCCAAGTCATTGGCCAGTTAATTAAAGTTTGTTCCGATTTGTCATATTTAATATTTCTATTTTTTTGTTTCCAAATTAAAAAGCTTTTTGCTTCTGTGCAATTTTTTAAAAAGAGCCTTAATGATATTTCAATTCTTATGTTATTGAAAGATGGTTGACACTTAAAATTTGGTAATTGATCATATTTGATTTCCAACAGATCAGAGTCCAAACCTAATTTTGCTAGAAAGTCTGATTTTTCATTAAAAAAAATACCATTGTGTGCTTTCACTTTTTTTATTTGTATTTTTTGTTTTAGTTCAGCTACTGTATCTTGTATTATGCCCCATAATAAATAATTATTTTCTTTCACCAATCTTCTTGTACTTATATATTCATTTTTTATTATTAATCTATCAAAAAATTTTATAGTAGTTTCACTGTCACTGAAAATAGTAATATTACTCTCAGGTGGAGATACAAGTAATGCAGATAGTATAGCTAAAACCTCTGTTTTTGTTGAAGAAGGCCAACGAATTTCGAATTTATTTTCACACAGAAAAGCAGCCTCAGGGAAATGTCACATGACTAGAAATACAAAATAACAAAAATAACAAAAATAAAATGTTTAGAAAAAAGGGGTTATTCATGATATTCCAAGAAATTTAAAAGAATTAGGTTATCAGATAAATGAGAAGGGACAATTTCTTACATTAAAAGGTAAACAAATGCATGTTATTATATTGATATATGTCATAATATACATATATACTAATTATTTTTGTTTTGTAGGAGAAATTTATAACTTTGAAGTAAAAGAAAGAGCATATAATGAAGCTTTATATGATGTTATAATTGGTAATTTACTGTTATTTAGAGTAATAGATAGATTTGTTTACAAGCAATTTAAAACTAATTCTATAGATGTATTACACATATATTTATTTAGAACTTTTTGATGGAATGGGTTGAAGAAAGATTACAGAATGATTTTGGATTACAAGAAATCTTGTTGCCTATTAATGTAACAAAAGATGACATTCATAGCAAAATATATGTTAGGTACCAAAGAAAAAAGAATCGACCTTGGTTTTTAATGTGGGTGAATTAAATAAGTTCTAATATTTGTATTAATATAACTTTAATTTCAATAGTCCAGATTACCTTGAAAATGATAAAATGATGATTTTTATTCCTGGAACAGCAAATATGTAATTTTATACTTTCTAATGATATATATATACTTAACACATATATGTATGCACTGCACATGTTAATAATGTTTTATTTATCATTGATTAGGATTGGATGATGTTCAAGAAGAGTTATGATTGATGTATCAGTTAATGTTTGTAGATTCAAACAATTAATAATAATCAAATAATCAAATAGTTTTTGATAGATATGTAATGTTAAAAAGAAAAAAAATTTCTTTGAAATTAAAAAGGATGGATCAATGATTTCATATGTTAAGCAAGCAAAAGAAATGGGATTTCCAGCAATAATCATTAATCCTAATGAAGTATTTTGGTATAAAGGAAAAGCAGTAGTATGTATTTTTCTTCAATTTACATATTATATTAGAAAATGATTAATTGTAAATCATAAAAATTAATTGTTGTTTCAGCACACTTTACCAAAGACAAATGTGCCATTTAAAATAATCATGGGTATATAATTATTTACAAGACTTATAATAATAAAAATCATCATTTTTTATTATTATATATTGACATTTACATTTACATATATTTAATAATTAGGAAGTGAGACACCAGAATCTCATACCAACTATGTTTTTGAAAATTTTGTCATGTAAGAAAATTTATGATTCTATCTTTCTGAAAATCTTGTTTTTAATGTATTTATTTACATAAATCTATATATACACATGTGTATATATATATAGACCATCATCTGCAAATAAGATTTTTGTGACATATGAGGTTATTGATAGAGTTTTTGAGCATGTTGCTAAGAAGTTGGAACAGTTGGAAAATGGAGCCACAGAATATAATGATGAAAATGAAGGAGATATAGAGGATGGATATTTGAGTGAGCCAAGTTATTTCCAAATACAATAATTAATGACGTACAAGATATAGTAGCTTATGGTTTTGGTGATGATGATGATGATGAGGGATCTGGTTGGCGAGATTAAAACAAACAAACCAACTATTATCTTTTTATTTCTTTAATATACATTATATATAACAAATAACAAAATTTTAAATCACATGCTTTATGTAAATCATTTAAAAAAAAATCTCTCGAAAAATTTTTTGTACAATAAAAAATTTGAATAGATTGAATATATTTTGAATTTATAAATAATCATATATAGTAGAAATAACATTTTTTATTATCACGACACTATTAAAAAAAATATATGAAAAAAGGGCCAATACATCATATCAAAGTAAATTATAATAATAACAATAATAATAATAATTAATATTAATGTTGTGTATTAATATAATAAATCAAATAGTTAGTGAAGCTTTAAAACCAATTGATTTAGAAATTATCAATGAATCAGATTTACATGCTCATAATCAAGCTATGAAAGATGTTAGTAGTAATGAAACACATTTTGGTAAGTTAGATAGATATATATATATATTAATTGTAATTGTAATAAGAATTGAATGAGACCTTTTATACATATACACATTGTAAATGTTATTTCTGAACAATTTGAAGGAACGGTAATTATTATTCAATTGATTTATCAATTAATTTATTCGTTTTTATTTTTTTATATCTCACATTTTATTATGATTGATAAGTAAGGAACTTATATATGGATATACCAATTACTTGGAGAATTGAAAAGGGGAGTTCATGCTTTATCCATTAAAGCTAAAACACCAAAAGAAATAAATAGATAAGAGAACATTGATAAAGAGAAATTGATGGGTAGAAAAGTAATGGAATAATTTGCTGTGGTTACAGTCACATAATCTACAATTTATTTATTTAAAATATTTAATAAAATCTGAATTTTTGTATTAATATTAAGTCCGGAACTACAGTTTATTGGCATTACGTAAAAAAAACAGCGACAAGAAATTCTTCGACTAAATTTTAATCAAAATGCGCGCGTCTTTTGTTTTCTTTTTATTGTCATGAAAAATTTAACTATAATAATATATATAACACTTATAGCAAATAAATCAATTGTATTCTTTTGTAATTGCAAAAAAAAAATACATTAATTTGGTGAAAGTAATAGATAGTGTCACATTATATTTTTTGTTTATTTATTTTTTGGCGGTAAAAAATAAATAAAAATAAAAACAAAAAAGGTGAGAGCGAGTGAGCGAGTAAAAAGAATTGGTGTTCTGATTAGGTTTTTGTTTAGCTTTTATTAATCAATTAATTACCAATCATAAAGAATTTTATCATATGAAAAGAATTTAACAAAGAAAAAATTGAAAAAATTGAGATGTTTATAATAATAAATTTATCATTTTTGGATTCAATAAAAAAAATTTTTTTTCTAAAAAATCCATTCATCATTAAATTTAAAGTTACATTAAACTTGAATTGAACAAGTTTTTTTGTTTTTTTTGTTTTTCATATAATAATAATGATTCCACACATACACACACATATCACACATTTACTAAATAAACAAATTTTAAAGACGCATTAAAAAAATAAACAATAATATTATGACATGTATGTGTATGTAATGTACATTTTATTTATCCTCCCTACATGATGATGGTCTATTTTTTTCTGTTGTTGAAAGAAGTTGAAAATAAAAAATGTTGATGATCTTTCATTGGTTTGTTGTCTGTCATATGTTAATTTTTTTACAAAATATTTTCTTTCTCTCTCTTTCACTCTTTCACTCACTCACTCTCTCCCCTCACTCTCTCCCTCCCACTCTCTGTTTAACAAACAATTAATTACATGTTAGTTTCAAAATATAACTTTGATTTAAAAAGGATTTATTCAAAAATATTTATAAATATAAACTTGTTTAATCATTAATAATTATTGCTATTGTTAAAAAAAAAATTTTTTTTTGTAAGACTTTAAATGACTTTTATAAATTTGTCGTTGTTGTTGTTGTTCATTATTATGATACTAAATGTTCTCCACATACTAATTATTAAGACTTCTTAATTGTTTACACAATTGATCATAATATGGTTTAATTACTATCTGTTATAATTAGCAGTTATTTTCTTACCACAAATATAATAAATATTATTATTACCATCACCATTACCATTACCTCCAACCACACACCATAATTATCGGGAAAATACCAACAATTAATTAATTAATCATTATCAATCATTACCTATTTATGATCGATTGATATTATATTTGTATGGTGACCCAGATCATACAAGATAGAAGGACCAATTATTAAAATTAAAAAGAGAAAGAGAGAGTTCGTCCACAATGTATCACACACACGCATCTTTTTAATATATTAATATTGGTTAAAGTAGATCATCATCAGAGATTATCTATATTATTAAATTAATTGGTGTGAAAAAAAAGCCGAATATGACCAAAGGTGTAACAAATATAAATAAAAAACGGCCACGATGATGGTTGTGGCGGTGATAGTAGAAAATAATGATGAAAGTTGATGACGTTAATGACGTCGAAACAAAAATTAAATTGTTTTAATTATTATTTTAATTTTAATAAATAAATAAATAAATAAAACGTAAATAAATATTACATTTTCATCCACTCAATATTTGTATATTTCGCCACTTTATTTATTATTTCATGTTTATTTCGTTCGACGGTGTAGTCCAGAACCATTTTACATAATTAATTAAAAAAAAAAATCAATATAAAAAAAATAAAAACAAAAAACAAAAATAGAACTAAACGAACGATTGGATATTTGTTTTTATATTGTTTTTATTTATTATCAATTTTTTTTGTTTTCAGTTCTCTTTTTTTTTTTTTTTTTCAATATAAAAAAACTCGGGATTTACAGTACATACACGCATACATACATATAATATGTACATGATCTTTTTTAATGCACCAAAAAAATTATTATTTGATTTAATCATCATCAATTGTATATAAAAAATATTGATTGATTGTTGATTAATTAATTAATGATATTTGAAAAAATTGATTCCTTTACCAGCAGAAAGAAATAACAATAATTATTAGCAGACGGGAAGTTTTATTATAGTACAAAAAATATTGAAAAGAAGAAGGGTGGTCGTGTGTGAGAGGTGCGTTTATTTTTATTTTATTTAAAAAAAGAATTGAGAAAAGTAAAAAAAAGTCGAATCAATAATAAAAAAATAAAAATGATGATGTAATAATTATATATGGTAATGATCTTTATTTGTGTTTATTTATTAAAACTAAAATTGACCATTAAAAACCGTATTCATAATAAAAAAAATAATTCCTTTAATAATTTATTTTGCCAATAAGATGGAAAAAAATATTGTTATCATGATGCAAAATGAAACTACCACTTAAAAAAAAATGGGAAAATTAAAGTTAAAAATTAAAGTTAAATTAAAATAATTTTAAAATTATAATATCAATCAAACATCATCTATCGTCCTCGACAACAACAACATCATCAACCATCTGAAACATTTTATTTTATTTATTATTATTATCTTTAATTAGTAAAAGGAAACAATAATTATTTTTTCATTAAAAAATGATGTATGTAAATGTCAAAAAAATGGTTTTTTGTAATAATGTATGTGCAAGTAAATGCTAACTAGATGAAATTAATTATTTTTTTTCAATTAATTAATTAATTAATTAATTAATTAATATTTATTTGTTTATTTTTTCCATTACTGCTTTTTTGTTTATAATACTGATGTGATGTAAAGTTTGTGTGTGAGAGAGTAATATATAAATATTAAGTTTGTATGTATGTGTGGATGATTCGTTATGTATAGTTTGTATGTATGTATGGATAATTAGTATGTATGTATGGATAATTAGTGGATTTACTTACTATAATAATAAGTATGGATAAATACATGCGCGTGTGTCCATTGATGTGTATGTTTATCCCGCACGATTGAACAATTTTTAGTAAGTAGTGGTAATATAGCTGGCATTTTGTATATGGCAGGTTGTGTGATTTTAAAATTAAAATTAATTTTTATTAGCCATAGTTGGCTGGCTGATAAATGAAAAATTGACCTAAAATGTATATATATATTTTTGAGATGGTAAATTAATAAATTATTAAAGCTAGTATCTTTTATTAATTGGGGTAAATTTATAGATTTAGCAAAATAGGTTAAAGTTACTACTGATGAGAGTAATTTTTTTTGTGGAGAAGAATAAGCGCACATGTAGGTTGAATAGGTAGGTAGAAATTTAGCAAAGAAACTAACTAAAAAGAAGTAATCAATTGTAATATCATAACAATAAGGAATGAATAAATAAGGAGGGAGAGAGGATCTTTAGTATTGTTTAACTATTTGTATGACAGAAATCATTTATTGAAAAAATAAAGATTTCAAGAAAACAAATTTATCATCACAATAGCAGTAGTAATAGTAATATTTAAAAAATGATTACTTTATTTGGCATACAATAAAAAAAAACAAATTAATATTAATTAATTAATCATTCAATTAGAAAGCTGTCAAGTTTATTTTTATTTGGATTTTACCAAATTACTCAAATTACTAAAAAGAAAAAACTATTAAAAGCGAAAATTTCCGTTATTAGTTATTGTTTTTGGATTATTATTATCTGATTACAATTGGAAGTTTGTGCGTGTGAGAAGAATGAATGAATGATCGGATTAGTCGATCGGATTAGTCGATTCAAAAAATATTTCTATTAGTCGATTTATTATTATTATTATTATTATTATTATTGTTGTTGTTGTTGTTGTTGTTGTTGTTATTTATTATTATTATTATTATTATTATTATTATTATTATTATTATTATTATTATTATTATTATTATTATTTATTTATTTATTTATTTATTTATTTATTTTCAAATCATAGAAATTTTTTCTTACGAAAAGTTTTTTAATAAAACATCCGCTGTTCTCCGTTGTCGATTTTGGGAAAAAAAACATTTAGATTTTTTTTAAAATACAAATATAAATATATAAATACATATATAATATATATAAACAATATAAATAATACGAATAAACAATATGAATAAACTTGAATTTGATCAAGTTTGTTGTTGTCGTTGAATCTCTCTCTCTTCTCTCTCTTTCACTCACACAAAAGCATATGACATGAATAAATTTAGATAAAATCATATTATAATTGGTAATATTCAAGAAAATTGTTATTTAATTGGATAATTAATTTAATTAATTAATTAAAAAAACTTAAATAAACAAATTTTATTTATTATTTGATTGTGTGTGTTTTATTATTTATTATTTATTTGAACTTAAACTTAATTCGTACAAGATTTACAAATGATCTTTTTTCTGTGCTCTATTTTAGGTAATATATAAAAAAATATCGTACGTGTAACTTCGAAAACGCGAGTCGCGAGCCTTTCTTCTCCTTCTCTTATTATAATTACAACCATTCAATTTCTTTGTCATCATCGCTAAAATTACGGAATTCTAGCGAATAAATATTATTATTATAAAATATAAAATATAAAAAATTTAATGTAATAATAATAATAATAATAATAATAATAATAAATAAATAAATCCTCATTAAAACACATCACTGTAGACATGTATGTCTCATGTTATCGCAAGCGAGCTTATTATACTATTATTATCATTATAATAAGAAATGAATTAATGGATGGGTAGATCGTGAATACTTTTACATTACATATTATTAAAAACAATTATGTGTAAAAATCAACTTAGAACTAACAATATTTGTATACAGAGATAGAATATTATATATATCCTTATAACAATCATTATATTATCAATAAGCCATATAACTTTATATATATATGATCATCCCCTTTGTTGTTTCATGTTATAAACAGAAGAGAGAAGAGAGAAGGAAAATAGGCAAGGTTAGGCGAGACGGGAAAGGAAATGATAAAATATAAAGAAAGTAAAATCGATTTTTACCAAATATATACTTATAAGAAGAGTCATGCGTCTATTTATAGATAGATAGACGCATATGTACATATAATAATATATATTAACATTAACATTAACATGTTTACGCGTGTGGTCTTAGCGCACCTCTCTCTTGCTATTTATCATATCGTCATCATCATCATCGTAATTTTCTTTGTTTCATCTTTTTCATAAATCGACAATAAAAAAATTAAAATTAGATCTCGTCTTTTTAAGCGATTGATTGTCGATTGATTGATTGATTGATATATATATATATATATAACTATAATATAGTCAATCAAGTTTTGCCTCTAATTATTTTCTTTAATAGTTAATACCAATCAATGATAGTAATAGATTGGCTGATTATCAACTGGTTATTAACTGATTGATGGCTGATTGATTTGTTAAAAAGAGCAAATAAATGATTGGACGATGTTTTAAAAATATTTGATTAATTAAAAAAACCCCCAAATAATCAATCATTCAGTCGATTTGAGAGTCGAGTTTGTTTCAAAAGAAAAATTATTTTTGTGTATGTATGCTAATTAAAAATAAATATTGTGTGACACAAATGCTATTTTTATTTTATTACATTTACATATTTATTATTATTGTATTTTTTAAGGTTTTTTGTGTGATCCAGAAACAAATTAAAATCAATTTATTTAATTTATTTGAAAGATAGAATATGGATGTATGTGTAACTTACATCATTAACTGTTTAATTCATAAATTTAAAAAAAAATTTTTTTCACAAAAAAACTGATATATATTTTTACCTAATACTGATTACCGGTTACTAATTACAACGATGATAGCCATTAAAGTTTTGACAATGTTGTTAATATATATATATTATATCAGATAAATATATACATATCTCAGATAACATAGTTACTAAACATAGTAATTTTCATATTCATTATATCCATTTCAATTAATTTAGAAATGATCAACAAAATATAATCATTCGTAGAATTTGATTTAATCAGTCAGTTTAGTCCCAGTTATCAGTTTTTTATTTAATTTTTCTTTTGATTCATAAATTAAAAATATAAATTAAAGGCTATTATGTGATACAAAATGTATGATGTGTAAGTGGTAAATTGTTATGTATGTATGTACAAATCAAAAAAAATAATGTAGTGAATATCAGTTTTATAAATTTTTAAATAATAAATAAACAGTTAATAATATTTATTCAAGCAAGCAGGGTCTTTTTTAAATTAAATGTTATATAAAATGAATTAATTAAATCATACATACACACTTAAACTTGCACACACTCACATAATTTTTTCCAAGTTTGAACATGGATGATGTGCTTAGCATACTTAACATATGAATAAATATATATATATTGTATATATATGTATATATTTATTGTTGGGGGTTTATTTTATTATTTACTATTTACTTACTGTTTATTACTATTTACTATTATTTATTGTTTATTATTGTATATTATATACCACGCATATTTGATCAGTTGAGGGGGGGGGGAATTAATTTTTTTACATCAAAGAAATTTCTTTAGCTAGTTAATCTTCCAAAGAAACCACTAACCCTAAGAAGTTGCTCTAATTAAATTTCACATCCGCGTAACACTTTAAATTTAACTTTTTTAAGTTCTATTCCATCATCAACATTACGGTTATATCATCATCATCACCAACGCCGCTTTTAACAATAATGTAGACAATGAATTCACAAACAATATATATCTTTAATTATTATTATTTAATTTAAAAATATAATAAATTTATTAATTCGTTCAATTTCACAAGTAGTATCACACACTAACCATCCAAGTAATCAGATCTATCAAAGCAACTACTTAACTAACTAAATATTCTTTTTCATGATCTTTTTTTTTTTTTTTAAAGTTCGAAAGTTAGTAATATAAAGAAGATAATTTACTAAATTTGTTATTATAGTTTTTCTTTTATTGTTGAATATTATTAAATTTAGAAAAATAAAAATAAAATAAAATAATATAAAATAAAATAAAATATTTTTTTTTCAACAATCAAAATAATTATTCACAATCTCAAATCCACATTTAGAATATAGGAGAAGCTGATTAATTAATTCAAATAATTATTTAATTAATTAATTAACTAATTAATTATTAAATTTATTCTCTTTCATCTTCACCCATCATCATTCATCATCATCTTTAACAATTAATTATAATAATTGTAATGGTGACTTGACTTCTTTGGATGATTTCTTGTTCTCTCTCTCTAGTTTTATTTGCAAGTCTTCTTTTATTTTGTTTGTACTCTAGGATTGATTATACTCTAGGACTTACATTGCGTTACACTAACATAATAGACTTCTTCAAATAGAAAGTTGAAATAAAAATCTACTTTATCACCATCACCTACTAATTTAGATTATTGATTGAACCATTGGTTTTAACTATTATTAATCTAACTGTGAATTTTTTAAGCTAAAAATACCTTCACTAATATTTTTTATTTTATTTCTCCGACCAAAAATAAAATAATATTGGCGTTAATTTAAAAAAAAAAACCCAAAATAACGACGAAGCGACGACGACCGAATTTAAAAAAGAAATATTTCGGGAGAATCAGTATTTATTGAATTTAATAATAATAATTAATAATAATAATAATAATATAAAATAAATGATGTTATTATAATTTTTCTTGTTTTTTGTTTAGAAATTTTTTGTTTGGTTTCGCATTTTATAATTGGTTTATAATAAATATATTTTATTTATATTATATATAATGGATTTATAAGAATTTATAATTTATTATTATTTTATTTTATCTTATTTTATATAATTAATTAATAAAAAAAAAGCTATTTATAATTTTTTGGTGTAAATTTTATATAATTTAATCCAATTAAAACTTAT
Organism: Entrophospora sp. SA101; assembly: GCA_958430865.1. NCBI lineage: Eukaryota > Fungi > Glomeromycota > Glomeromycetes > Entrophosporales > Entrophosporaceae > Entrophospora > Entrophospora sp. SA101. Next base: position 28,766 of record CAUDNR010004082.1, read on the forward strand.
TTCTCATATATAGAAGTGTTTCTTCTCTCATCATCAATATTTTATAAATACATATAATCTTTTCTCCCTTCTTTTTTTTTTCTTTTTTTCAATGTCTCTTTCTTTTTGACATCAAAAAATAATTTTTTTAGAAGAAAACAAAATTTTATTTTATATTTTTTATATTAAAAAAAAAATCACATTTATATATATAAACTCTGCATTTTTTATTTACATTTCGGACATTTTAATTTCTCAAATTCATCTACATCAAACATATTCATCAACAACAAAAAAAAAATATTTAAAAAGTTGTTTTTTTTAGATTTTATATTTTTTTTTTTTTATTTTCAAAAAAAAACAACATTTATTTTAGTAGAATAATTTGAAAGAGCAAGCTTCTTTACAAAAAAAAAAAAAAAACAACAATAAATATTATTAATTATTAGTTTAAAGTGATACCAAATCCTAAATTTTATTATTATATAAATAACATCATCATATTTAAAAATTGTTAATCAAATCATCAAAATCAAAAATTATTTTTATCTGTCTCGTCTTGTCTTCTGGTACGTGTGTGTGTACAAAATAATAATTTATTTTAAATTATATATTTTTTATTATCGTACTAATCTTTCCTCTCAATTTTTTCTTATTGGTTCGTGTAACCTTTATAATCATCAATCTTCGTTATCTTTATATTTATTTCCTTCACTTTTTTTACCTTCTCTTCTTTTTAATATTACAATATCTTATTTATATATATATAAATTGACCCCTTGTCCTTCCATACGTTCTCTTTTCCTCTTTCTTTCTTTCTCTTTACAAATTATTATAATCAAATCAAATCAATCGATCGATCGATCAATCAAATCATTCAATTGTTCAATTTTATTTGTTGACAAAAAAATTTTTTCTTTGTATTGAAAAAAATATTTATGTAAAATAAATGAATGATATTTAATTTTTTAGGGTTTTTTTACTTTTACTAGGTAAGCAAATAAATATTATTATTTAATAATTAATATTCCTTATATATTTTATTTAAATCATCCAATTTTTTACTATTTTCTTCTTTTTACTATTATTATTTTGTCATTCCTACCTCCTCTTTCCATTCCATCATTTTCCTATCCCTCCACCTCCTCCAATCTTATTTATTATTTATTATTTTTCGATAGTAATAGAATATATTTATTTTTTTCAAATCAATTCGAAAATTTAAAATTTCTCACGCCACATTTAATCTTTCCGAATCACAAGTTCACACAAGGTTTATAAATCGTTTATCCAATCTAAAAAAAAATTTTTTTTTTTCCAAATTTTTGCCCAAAAAATTTTTTTATTTTGCTAAATATATATATATATATATATATACATATATACTACTATACGTTTGTTATA
>CAUDNR010004082.1:31095-44792 GCA_958430865.1 Entrophospora sp. SA101
TAATACACAACATTAATATTAATTATTATTATTATTGTTATTATTATAATTTTATCATATGAAAAGAATTTAACAAAGAAAAAATTGAAAAAATTGAGATGTTTATAATAATAAATTTATCATTTTTGGATTCAATAAAAAAAATTTTTTTTCTAAAAAATCCATTCATCATTAAATTTAAAGTTACATTAAACTTGAATTGAACAAGTTTTTTTGTTTTTTTTGTTTTTCATATAATAATAATGATTCCACACATACACACACATATCACACATTTACTAAATAAACAAATTTTAAAGACGCATTAAAAAAATAAACAATAATATTATGACATGTATGTGTATGTAATGTACATTTTATTTATCCTCCCTACATGATGATGGTCTATTTTTTTCTGTTGTTGAAAGAAGTTGAAAATAAAAAATGTTGATGATCTTTCATTGGTTTGTTGTCTGTCATATGTTAATTTTTTTACAAAATATTTTCTTTCTCTCTCTTTCACTCTTTCACTCACTCACTCTCTCCCCTCACTCTCTCCCTCCCACTCTCTGTTTAACAAACAATTAATTACATGTTAGTTTCAAAATATAACTTTGATTTAAAAAGGATTTATTCAAAAATATTTATAAATATAAACTTGTTTAATCATTAATAATTATTGCTATTGTTAAAAAAAAAATTTTTTTTTGTAAGACTTTAAATGACTTTTATAAATTTGTCGTTGTTGTTGTTGTTCATTATTATGATACTAAATGTTCTCCACATACTAATTATTAAGACTTCTTAATTGTTTACACAATTGATCATAATATGGTTTAATTACTATCTGTTATAATTAGCAGTTATTTTCTTACCACAAATATAATAAATATTATTATTACCATCACCATTACCATTACCTCCAACCACACACCATAATTATCGGGAAAATACCAACAATTAATTAATTAATCATTATCAATCATTACCTATTTATGATCGATTGATATTATATTTGTATGGTGACCCAGATCATACAAGATAGAAGGACCAATTATTAAAATTAAAAAGAGAAAGAGAGAGTTCGTCCACAATGTATCACACACACGCATCTTTTTAATATATTAATATTGGTTAAAGTAGATCATCATCAGAGATTATCTATATTATTAAATTAATTGGTGTGAAAAAAAAGCCGAATATGACCAAAGGTGTAACAAATATAAATAAAAAACGGCCACGATGATGGTTGTGGCGGTGATAGTAGAAAATAATGATGAAAGTTGATGACGTTAATGACGTCGAAACAAAAATTAAATTGTTTTAATTATTATTTTAATTTTAATAAATAAATAAATAAATAAAACGTAAATAAATATTACATTTTCATCCACTCAATATTTGTATATTTCGCCACTTTATTTATTATTTCATGTTTATTTCGTTCGACGGTGTAGTCCAGAACCATTTTACATAATTAATTAAAAAAAAAAATCAATATAAAAAAAATAAAAACAAAAAACAAAAATAGAACTAAACGAACGATTGGATATTTGTTTTTATATTGTTTTTATTTATTATCAATTTTTTTTGTTTTCAGTTCTCTTTTTTTTTTTTTTTTTCAATATAAAAAAACTCGGGATTTACAGTACATACACGCATACATACATATAATATGTACATGATCTTTTTTAATGCACCAAAAAAATTATTATTTGATTTAATCATCATCAATTGTATATAAAAAATATTGATTGATTGTTGATTAATTAATTAATGATATTTGAAAAAATTGATTCCTTTACCAGCAGAAAGAAATAACAATAATTATTAGCAGACGGGAAGTTTTATTATAGTACAAAAAATATTGAAAAGAAGAAGGGTGGTCGTGTGTGAGAGGTGCGTTTATTTTTATTTTATTTAAAAAAAGAATTGAGAAAAGTAAAAAAAAGTCGAATCAATAATAAAAAAATAAAAATGATGATGTAATAATTATATATGGTAATGATCTTTATTTGTGTTTATTTATTAAAACTAAAATTGACCATTAAAAACCGTATTCATAATAAAAAAAATAATTCCTTTAATAATTTATTTTGCCAATAAGATGGAAAAAAATATTGTTATCATGATGCAAAATGAAACTACCACTTAAAAAAAAATGGGAAAATTAAAGTTAAAAATTAAAGTTAAATTAAAATAATTTTAAAATTATAATATCAATCAAACATCATCTATCGTCCTCGACAACAACAACATCATCAACCATCTGAAACATTTTATTTTATTTATTATTATTATCTTTAATTAGTAAAAGGAAACAATAATTATTTTTTCATTAAAAAATGATGTATGTAAATGTCAAAAAAATGGTTTTTTGTAATAATGTATGTGCAAGTAAATGCTAACTAGATGAAATTAATTATTTTTTTTCAATTAATTAATTAATTAATTAATTAATTAATATTTATTTGTTTATTTTTTCCATTACTGCTTTTTTGTTTATAATACTGATGTGATGTAAAGTTTGTGTGTGAGAGAGTAATATATAAATATTAAGTTTGTATGTATGTGTGGATGATTCGTTATGTATAGTTTGTATGTATGTATGGATAATTAGTATGTATGTATGGATAATTAGTGGATTTACTTACTATAATAATAAGTATGGATAAATACATGCGCGTGTGTCCATTGATGTGTATGTTTATCCCGCACGATTGAACAATTTTTAGTAAGTAGTGGTAATATAGCTGGCATTTTGTATATGGCAGGTTGTGTGATTTTAAAATTAAAATTAATTTTTATTAGCCATAGTTGGCTGGCTGATAAATGAAAAATTGACCTAAAATGTATATATATATTTTTGAGATGGTAAATTAATAAATTATTAAAGCTAGTATCTTTTATTAATTGGGGTAAATTTATAGATTTAGCAAAATAGGTTAAAGTTACTACTGATGAGAGTAATTTTTTTTGTGGAGAAGAATAAGCGCACATGTAGGTTGAATAGGTAGGTAGAAATTTAGCAAAGAAACTAACTAAAAAGAAGTAATCAATTGTAATATCATAACAATAAGGAATGAATAAATAAGGAGGGAGAGAGGATCTTTAGTATTGTTTAACTATTTGTATGACAGAAATCATTTATTGAAAAAATAAAGATTTCAAGAAAACAAATTTATCATCACAATAGCAGTAGTAATAGTAATATTTAAAAAATGATTACTTTATTTGGCATACAATAAAAAAAAACAAATTAATATTAATTAATTAATCATTCAATTAGAAAGCTGTCAAGTTTATTTTTATTTGGATTTTACCAAATTACTCAAATTACTAAAAAGAAAAAACTATTAAAAGCGAAAATTTCCGTTATTAGTTATTGTTTTTGGATTATTATTATCTGATTACAATTGGAAGTTTGTGCGTGTGAGAAGAATGAATGAATGATCGGATTAGTCGATCGGATTAGTCGATTCAAAAAATATTTCTATTAGTCGATTTATTATTATTATTATTATTATTATTATTGTTGTTGTTGTTGTTGTTGTTGTTGTTATTTATTATTATTATTATTATTATTATTATTATTATTATTATTATTATTATTATTATTATTATTATTATTTATTTATTTATTTATTTATTTATTTATTTTCAAATCATAGAAATTTTTTCTTACGAAAAGTTTTTTAATAAAACATCCGCTGTTCTCCGTTGTCGATTTTGGGTGGATGATGTGCTTAGCATACTTAACATATGAATAAATATATATATATTGTATATATATGTATATATTTATTGTTGGGGGTTTATTTTATTATTTACTATTTACTTACTGTTTATTACTATTTACTATTATTTATTGTTTATTATTGTATATTATATACCACGCATATTTGATCAGTTGAGGGGGGGGGGAATTAATTTTTTTACATCAAAGAAATTTCTTTAGCTAGTTAATCTTCCAAAGAAACCACTAACCCTAAGAAGTTGCTCTAATTAAATTTCACATCCGCGTAACACTTTAAATTTAACTTTTTTAAGTTCTATTCCATCATCAACATTACGGTTATATCATCATCATCACCAACGCCGCTTTTAACAATAATGTAGACAATGAATTCACAAACAATATATATCTTTAATTATTATTATTTAATTTAAAAATATAATAAATTTATTAATTCGTTCAATTTCACAAGTAGTATCACACACTAACCATCCAAGTAATCAGATCTATCAAAGCAACTACTTAACTAACTAAATATTCTTTTTCATGATCTTTTTTTTTTTTTTTAAAGTTCGAAAGTTAGTAATATAAAGAAGATAATTTACTAAATTTGTTATTATAGTTTTTCTTTTATTGTTGAATATTATTAAATTTAGAAAAATAAAAATAAAATAAAATAATATAAAATAAAATAAAATATTTTTTTTTCAACAATCAAAATAATTATTCACAATCTCAAATCCACATTTAGAATATAGGAGAAGCTGATTAATTAATTCAAATAATTATTTAATTAATTAATTAACTAATTAATTATTAAATTTATTCTCTTTCATCTTCACCCATCATCATTCATCATCATCTTTAACAATTAATTATAATAATTGTAATGGTGACTTGACTTCTTTGGATGATTTCTTGTTCTCTCTCTCTAGTTTTATTTGCAAGTCTTCTTTTATTTTGTTTGTACTCTAGGATTGATTATACTCTAGGACTTACATTGCGTTACACTAACATAATAGACTTCTTCAAATAGAAAGTTGAAATAAAAATCTACTTTATCACCATCACCTACTAATTTAGATTATTGATTGAACCATTGGTTTTAACTATTATTAATCTAACTGTGAATTTTTTAAGCTAAAAATACCTTCACTAATATTTTTTATTTTATTTCTCCGACCAAAAATAAAATAATATTGGCGTTAATTTAAAAAAAAAAACCCAAAATAACGACGAAGCGACGACGACCGAATTTAAAAAAGAAATATTTCGGGAGAATCAGTATTTATTGAATTTAATAATAATAATTAATAATAATAATAATAATATAAAATAAATGATGTTATTATAATTTTTCTTGTTTTTTGTTTAGAAATTTTTTGTTTGGTTTCGCATTTTATAATTGGTTTATAATAAATATATTTTATTTATATTATATATAATGGATTTATAAGAATTTATAATTTATTATTATTTTATTTTATCTTATTTTATATAATTAATTAATAAAAAAAAAGCTATTTATAATTTTTTGGTGTAAATTTTATATAATTTAATCCAATTAAAACTTATTTCTCATATATAGAAGTGTTTCTTCTCTCATCATCAATATTTTATAAATACATATAATCTTTTCTCCCTTCTTTTTTTTTTCTTTTTTTCAATGTCTCTTTCTTTTTGACATCAAAAAATAATTTTTTTAGAAGAAAACAAAATTTTATTTTATATTTTTTATATTAAAAAAAAAATCACATTTATATATATAAACTCTGCATTTTTTATTTACATTTCGGACATTTTAATTTCTCAAATTCATCTACATCAAACATATTCATCAACAACAAAAAAAAAATATTTAAAAAGTTGTTTTTTTTAGATTTTATATTTTTTTTTTTTTATTTTCAAAAAAAAACAACATTTATTTTAGTAGAATAATTTGAAAGAGCAAGCTTCTTTACAAAAAAAAAAAAAAAACAACAATAAATATTATTAATTATTAGTTTAAAGTGATACCAAATCCTAAATTTTATTATTATATAAATAACATCATCATATTTAAAAATTGTTAATCAAATCATCAAAATCAAAAATTATTTTTATCTGTCTCGTCTTGTCTTCTGGTACGTGTGTGTGTACAAAATAATAATTTATTTTAAATTATATATTTTTTATTATCGTACTAATCTTTCCTCTCAATTTTTTCTTATTGGTTCGTGTAACCTTTATAATCATCAATCTTCGTTATCTTTATATTTATTTCCTTCACTTTTTTTACCTTCTCTTCTTTTTAATATTACAATATCTTATTTATATATATATAAATTGACCCCTTGTCCTTCCATACGTTCTCTTTTCCTCTTTCTTTCTTTCTCTTTACAAATTATTATAATCAAATCAAATCAATCGATCGATCGATCAATCAAATCATTCAATTGTTCAATTTTATTTGTTGACAAAAAAATTTTTTCTTTGTATTGAAAAAAATATTTATGTAAAATAAATGAATGATATTTAATTTTTTAGGGTTTTTTTACTTTTACTAGGTAAGCAAATAAATATTATTATTTAATAATTAATATTCCTTATATATTTTATTTAAATCATCCAATTTTTTACTATTTTCTTCTTTTTACTATTATTATTTTGTCATTCCTACCTCCTCTTTCCATTCCATCATTTTCCTATCCCTCCACCTCCTCCAATCTTATTTATTATTTATTATTTTTCGATAGTAATAGAATATATTTATTTTTTTCAAATCAATTCGAAAATTTAAAATTTCTCACGCCACATTTAATCTTTCCGAATCACAAGTTCACACAAGGTTTATAAATCGTTTATCCAATCTAAAAAAAAATTTTTTTTTTTCCAAATTTTTGCCCAAAAAATTTTTTTATTTTGCTAAATATATATATATATATATATATACATATATACTACTATACGTTTGTTATATATTATTTATATTAACAAAAAAGAATTCAAGTAATAATATAATTATTCTTTACATTCTTGAAATTTTATAGAAATAAATAGAGAGAAACCTAATCGCCGTTCAATCATCATTACTTATATACACACACACTCACGCACACATTTTATTTATCTGAACCAATAATCAAAAACTGTCCTATTTATTATTTTATTACAACAAATCATTTCGATAATAAACTCCTACTTGTCGTCGAACTGTCTGAAAGCAGCATTATATAACAAATATAAAGAACTTTTATTGGCGGTACATACAGACGCTTACATAGACATATATTTTATATATTTTATTATATAAAAAAAATATACATAAATATATAAATATACATACTATTATCTTATTATACACAATATATTTCATTTTATAAAAAATGACTGGTTTTCAGAATTCAAACAACAACAACAATAATAATAAGCTTTATACCGATTCATCTAACACCAATACTGCATTAACAACTACCGGTGGCACTACTCATTACATACAATCTTCACAACACCATCCCAACACGCCGCCTTCTCCTTCTACTACGGTTCCTACCGCAAACAACAACGCGTTACAACAACAAAAACAATTACTATCTTCTTCTCCAAATTCTGGTTCTCGCTCTGCACCAGCTATTATTACTTCACAATCTGCTTTTACTCCTTATAATAATCATTCTTCTCCTACAATAAACCCTACTCCAGTAACTACTCCTCCAAATACCTCTTCTACAAGTAACAATATCCCTTCAAAAAATAATAATCATTTGTCTCATCACAATAATCATAATAATCATCATCACCAACAACAACAACAACAACATCATCATCAACAACAACATCATCAAGATCCTTCATCGACAGCTGCTCCTACTACAACAATGATGACCACAACTTCCCATTTAGATAATAATGGTAGTAGCACTGCTGCTACTTTAATCTATCCTCCTCATAGTCATTTCCAAAATCCAGCCACTCATCAATTCTGGCAAGCTCAATGGAGTTTCGGTAGTCCTAATCAACCAAACGGTACCACCGCTATGATCCCAACTCCCAATAGCGCTTTTGTCCCTGCTGTTGGTTATGGCGGTAATTCTCTTGCTCCTCCAACTCATACTCCTCGTCCAAAACTTACCACGACAATTTGGGAAGACGAAGGTACTTTATGTTATCAAGTTGATGCTCGTGGTATCTGTGTTGCAAGAAGACAAGGTAAAAAATAAACCTAGTAAATTTTGAATGATAATCTTTATATACTATATATAATTATTAACAACAATAATATTATATATATATATATATATATATATAGATAATGATATGATTAATGGTACAAAACTTTTAAATGTTGTTGGTATGTCAAGAGGTAAACGTGATGGTATTCTTAAAAATGAAAAAGGAAGAGTTGTTGTAAAAGTTGGTGCTATGCATCTTAAAGGTGTATGGTAAGTATCAAAGATTTTAATCATTATTAATTATTTATATCTCTACCATATATATCTCTCTTTTCTATATATATATATATATATATATATATACATTCTAAACAAATTTTATTTTTTTCTAGGATCACATTTCAACGTGCTAAAACCCTTGCTACACAATTCAAAATAAATGAATTACTTTATCCAGTATTTGTCGATGATCCTAGTATCTTTCTTCATAATTCTTATGGTCCTGCAATGTCAACAAGAATCCCTTCAATAGGCAACGGTCCCGCATCTCAATGGAGACCAAGTCCTCATTATGTAAATAGTTTCGGCAGTTCTCAATACACTACTTCTGACGCTACAAGGCCATGGTATCCATATGGTGGTGGAAATGGTGCTACTACTCAAATGTTGGCTGCTGCTGCTGCTTCAAATAATCCTTCATCTCAAGACCACTCCCAAAACTCTTATCCTCCTGCTGCCGGTTATCCAGAACGTAATGGCAATATTCAAAATAATCCACCTGCTGTTCCAGTATATTCCACTAATGCTAACAATAACTCAAGATCTCATCCATCATCACATTCGCACCCACCTGCTCATATTGACGATTATGATACTGGTTATGGTTTAATAAATAGTCAATCGCAATCTCAAAATGGTGTAACTGTTGTATCTAATCAAAATGTAAGTGTTATATAGATGATAATATATATATATATATACATATATATATATAAAAATCATTTTAATAATTAATTAATTAATGATTTTTATTAACTTGTGAAGAATGAAGATAATACCACAACAAGTAATGGTAATGGATATTTAAGAGTATATAATAACTTTGTCGATAGTAATCACGCAAATGGTTCAACTAGCCAATTAATTGGTCAAAAACGTGGCTTTGTTACCGATGATGATAATGAAGATTACAACAACAACAATAACCAACCAAGTCCACCTCTTGCAATGCATCCTCCTCCACCACCATTAAACAATATTGCTTCTGCTACGATAAATGTAACCGCTGCTGGTTCATTTCCAAGTCCTATGAATATGAGTCCAAATTCTTCACCTGGTAATTCTGCTTCCGCATTCTCCGGTTGGAATAACAACAGCAAACGTATAAAGTATGACTATCCTGAAGCAACTACTCCATCATCGGCTCAATCTTCTCCTAGGATTAGTACTAATTATCAACAATTACCTGGTTTAGGAAATGGTCCTGCAACTCCCAGTTCTACTAATAATTCTACACACGGCTACACTAGCAGTAATCTTCAAATGGTAACAAATGCTTCTTCACAACAAAATAGTCCTCACCATTATTCTTCATCTTCATCCTCATCAAATAATAATAGTAATGCTGGTAATGGTTCTGCTACTGGTACAACAACACCTACAACAAATACGGATGGTTTAGTAGATCGTTATTTTGATCAAGGTACTGTTTTACATACACCTTCAACACCTGAAAATGTTGTAAACACTCCTGTTGAAGAACCAAATTCAATTAATGGAAGACGTTATGATCACCAATATAGGCAAAGAGAAGGATCTTCAGCTGAAGAACTTAATGCTACTGGTTGGGATTAGACAGGGTTGAGCAGGAAAAAAATAAAATATATTCACCACAAATTTCTTTAATTTTAAATAAATTTTTTCCCCTTTTTTTTTTAAAAAAATGTAGATTTTTTTTATTCTTTTTTTATATTCCTCTTTTCTTTTTTATATGCAAATCTTTTTTTTCTTTTCTCCATTTTTTTTTCAAAACAACTAAAAAAAAAAAAATTTTAAAATACACATTTGTAAAATATAGAGTTAATTAAAAAAAATAAATTTAAAATAAAAAAATTTAATAATTATCAATTTGATTGATTTTGAAATTTTGTAAAATGAGACGTCGTAAATCAAACTAATATCGCCACCATTAAAACCTTTAAGAATTTTTGACAAAAATGAGAAATTAAATCATATTCTTTCTTATTCATGCGATGATTAACAACAACTTCAATATGTTAGACGGCCATTTATTGCTTTTATATTTAATAAAATTTTTGTAATAATGTACAAAGTATAACATGCTATGTTGGGGGGGGGTTGTCATATTATAATTATATCAAATTAAATAACATAATGTCGATCAATAAGTTTTGTTTTTTGAGTGCGAAGCAATTATATGTATTTTTGAAATGCTACTAGTCCACAAAAAAGTAAGGTTTTGGTTCCATATTTAGGTAAATTGTAATACGGTATCTATAGATTTTTGAGGGGAGGAAATGCCAATGGTGAATAAACATTCTTCAAAAATCATCATATTCCAAAAAACACACACTTTCGTAATGGTAACTAGTCCGTGAAAAAAAAAAGATTTTATTGCTATTTTTGAATGTAATGTAGTATGATACCTCTAGTTCATCGGTATAGAGAGCCTTTTCTAATTTTGTCAATAAAAAAAAGTTTATGGGCTTTGGAGTTATGCAATTTTTCTTTTAAGGATAATTGGTCGATGTAACATTAAAAATTTATTAATATTGATTTACCATAATGACATTAATTATATTTGTGATTCTAATACTAATAGTATGACATCCCCCGATGTTATGTGCAAGCAGTGTTAAAATTTTTAATTTTTGGAGATAGTTATCTAAATTTGTACTAGTTACACGACGAAATGCTTGCAAGAGTTTATTTGTTACGTATAAAAAAAGTGAGAGATAATTTTGATCTTGTTGATGATCTGGAGTTAAAGAGGCTACCTACATCAGTGAAAATGACTGTTGTACAAAACGATCTACGAAGCTTTCCCGAATTGATTTTATATTTTATATTTATTCAGGAAGTTTATATAAATTTTCATTCAGATAATAAATAAAACAAATAATTTGAATAAGAGTTTGTATTACGAATAGAAAAAATATCAAGAAAAACTAATAAATAATACAACGAAGATAAATCGTGATCTGAATCATTTTTGCCTTTCTGCTCTCTATTGTGTTGTTGTTGTTGCTAACATTAAGAAATTTTATTGATAGTAAATGAAAATAAAGTTATTGTTTTAACCATTGTAATTGTTTAAAAAGAATATTGTATTATTATTATTATTATTATTATTATTATTATTATTATTATTATTATTATTAGTATTTTGATGATTGTGTTGTTTAAATATAATAATAAACCTGTTTTTTAGGACCTCGGACAATTATAATTGAACTGATATTAACAAAGGTATAAATAGGTATTTTTTTTTGAGAAACTGGTATGTAAAAACAGGGTAGAGCTAAAATAACTGGTATGTAAAAACGAGTATTTTAAAAATAAGTGGTGTGAAATTTCAGGGAACATTTATAACTGGAATGATATTGTTCGTACCACATTTTGTATGGAAATTACAGTTCACTCACTCTCTCTATAACGGCCTCCATTCTATAACGCACTGTGAATCAGAACCCAAATTTTTACTATATAAAAACCTTACTCTATAACGGTTTTCTTAATTAAATTTCCTATAGTGGATAACGGCCTGCTTCAGAAAATTCTCTCGTGTGTTTTACATGTTGTCTATAACGGCCGATGATCATGATCTGAGATAATCGTTACCAAATTAAGAAATTCAGCGTGACACGCTCAATTATTAAAATATTAATAATTCGAACGCGCCCCCATTGGAATTTGGAGCATCAATAAAAAAAATTGGCCTTCTGCAACATGTGCTGAAATGGCTGCTGCAACAGTTGCTTTATTAATTGCACCTAAAGACTCCAAGGTTACTATTTGCACAGATAGTAAATCAACAATAGATCAATTTAACAGATCTTTTAAGGAGCAATGCTACACATATCCTTGTAGTATATTTAAAGAAAAAAATTGCATCTTTTGGTCAATATTACATGATGTTATCAGAATCAAAGCACATGCCGGAAACATATATAATGAAAGAGTGGGTACTCTTGTTAAAGATGCTTTAAATCTCCCCATTCTTTCCTTTATCACTACATCCTCTCATATTAAATATGAGCCAAAGTGGAAAAACATAATTATTGATACTCATCTATGACATTTTATCAAACATACCTCATATAATAAAGGTTTTGCAAAATGGTATAACTTATATAGAAATAGAAAATATTGAGAATGCAACATAGACTGGAGTAATACTTTTTTTCATTGAATAGTGATGAAATTTCTAATGAAACATCCTTCCCCAATTCCAATCACAAAACTTCCAAAGTCAAATTTATGCTAGAAGAAATTCCAATGTTAGAGCATATTAAAAAAAGAAGACTAGATTTATATAAACATTGTGATTGTCTTCTCTGCCACAATGAAAAAGAAGATTTCAATCATGTCTGGTCTTGTCCTCAAAACAGACAGAAAGTACAACAAATCAGTTATGAAACAAAAGAAAAACTTTGCATTCAAATCAATAATAATAATAATAATAATAAAAACAAAAACAACATCAATTCTCCTATTCTCATGGAACATAGTACCATATGGTCTGTTGATAATGATCTGAATAATTTCACTTTCATTGACATGATCAAAGGTTTTGTTCCTTCTTTTATTACCAACTAAATACAAAAATATACCACAAACTCAAAAATCACTACTCAAATCACACCTATCATTATGAACAATATATATTTAAAAATCATGGAACGCATTTGGAAACCCAAATGTGAAAAAATGATTAAATTAGAAATTTCTTTAAATATTACTAAAAAAGAAAAATTAAAAAAGAAATACAACAAAAATTCCACCAATAATTCCTCTAGTAGTCTCAATAGAGATACAAATAACTTATCAAATGGTTCTGAGGGTTTAGAACATGCAATTACATCAGGTGGTTTCCTTTTGGATTATTATTACAATGGGCAATAACCATTTACTTTTTATCTATGTTTGAATCTCAGGTGTTAAATCTTAATACATTTTGGGCCTGGTTTAGTAGGTAATGGTGAAAGGTTGGTTTCATGGTGAACTTTATCAGTTTACTAGCAGGCAGTCATTTTCTTTTTGTGTGTAACTCATGTATTTTCATTGTTTTACAATTAATAAAATTATGTGACATTACCTCATTGTAAAAAAAAATATATATTAATAATTCGAATGCACTTATTGTCATTATTGTAAACATAAATACATTTGTCATATCTATCATCATCCTTTGCAGTTACAATATATTATTTGTATTTGAAGGATCATAAAAAAGAAGAACGTCATTATGACTTACTCTATGACTTTAATGTTAATTCATAAGTTTTGTTGTAATAATTATTTGTAAACATGACATAAGAAAAGTCAACCTCCTTATAAACATTTCAGAACATATATGGTGCGGGACCTCTTAAACCACCATTTACTGCGCCTCGCGGCCAAATTTCAAAAATGGGTCAAATTTTAAAAATTTTCAATTCATCTAAAAATGCAATACATAGGTAAACTCGATAAGTCAGCCGTGCATGGCTGAGCATGTTTGGCTGACTTATTGAGAGAACTGACTTATCGAGACCGTCTTACAAAGAACACGTGACATAAAAATTTTTTGTGTTAAAAATTTTATTATT
>CAUDNR010004082.1:44802-62464 GCA_958430865.1 Entrophospora sp. SA101
TAAAAATATCTAGACGATAGATTGTAGAACTAGTCAAAAGCTATCAAATATCGTCTCTAATTTTTTCAGACAAGCACACAATATTTTCTTTATAGGTTTTAAAGTTGGTCAATTTTTATTTGATGTGTTAGTGTGACCCGCACTATACTATATATATATATATATGCTACTAAGGATAACTTTTTGGTGGTGGCAAAGCATCTTTCTTTTTTCATTTAATATATAGTAGATCATACCGTTGATTTGTTTATTTTACTTTTATAAGAAAAGCATCATTCTGTTATTAAAACCATTTTACAATTTACAAATTATCATTTGTCCTGTTTTTTTGGAGAGTACCATTGATTTAGAAAAGTATTATGTGTTTAATTAATTAATTATTTGTTTATTATATACTAAAAATGCTAAAAAACATTTTTACTATTATTATCATATGTCCTATTTTTTTGGATCATTGATTTGTTTTACTTTTAAGAAAAGTATTATGAATTTACAATTGAATTTATTATTCGGTTACTTCTTAATTAATTGACAATTGAATTTATTATTTGTTTATTACTAAAAGCTTTGATCATGTCTATACATTCATTTTGCAAAGCTGAATTGCAAGCTTTATAGATCTCAATTTTAACACTTCGATCAAACCCGCTTATATAATTATTGAATAATTGATAAAATGTTCATTTTGCAAACTTGATTTGTGAGTTCATAGATCTTGACTTTAACACTTACTTCAATCAAACCCGCCTATATGATTATTGAATAATTGATAAACATTTGTTTTGCAAGCTTCATAGATCTTGTCTAACACTTACTTCAATCAAATCCACCTATGTGATTATTTAATAATTGATAAAATGTTCATTAAATATATTCTACAAACAGATTCATAGATCTCGACTTTAACACTTACTTTGGTCAAACCCTCCTATATAATTATTGAATAATTGATAAACATTTGTTTGCAAAACTTGATTTGCAAACTTCTAAGATCTTGTATTTAACACTTACTTTGATTGCGTCTATACAAACTATTGAATAATTAACAAATATTCATCAGTATATCTTACAAACTTCTTTGGAAGCTTTGTACATTGTCACACATCTTGTATTTAACAGTTACTTTCACAAACTTGCAACCTATCGTCAACTCTATTTTTTTCAATTGAATTTTTATTTTTTAGATTACACAATAAAAATTATGGAATAGAATTTGTCCAATGAAATGTTGTAAACTGTATAAATCTCATGCACAACTTGAAAAAAGTTGGTATATAACGACTCATTTTTCCATTACTAGTACTCATCTTGGGGTACAATTAAGGTTGCTTGCCAAAACTCATCCAGAAATCAATCAGCAGGTTTCGGCAGGTTGCACATTAATTGTTTATTAGAGTTTCAGCAGAGTTTCGCATTTTGAGTTTCACCATTTCTGCATGGTTTCAACAGGATTTTTGATAAGATTTAATATAGTTTTGCCATGGTTTCAGCAATTACTAAGGAGGTTTCACCCACAACCTTAGGTACAACCATGTGACTCACTTAAATGTGTTATTAAAGTCTAGCAAGTGAGATAGTAAAACTCTTGGTGGTGCCTCATGCTGGGTGTATTGACCCTTCGTGACATGACCTTTCTCTTTTGTTAATTTTTATTGTTTATTTTATTTAGATAAAATTCATTAATTGACTTGATTGGTTACATCTGTAATATATGATGATCCATCAGTGTTAAACAAGTAGCAAACAACAATGAATCATCATTTCTTGAGGATGATTATAAAGATTAAGACCTGATTTGTTCCAGAATACTCAAATTTTTCAAAAAAAAATGTGGGAACGGCTGTCCTATTTGGATTTAATAAATAGTCTACTGTCTTGGCTTGAGTGATGTCATTTTTTTGCTCTTTGCGACAAAGATGCAATCCCAAACCCAACTTAAAATAATGAATTTTGTTCTTGCGTAGCATGGTGTGCATGATTTGTAACACAAAAAGCAAAAGCTTACATTGCGTTCTCAGTTGTGAGCTTGTTCACTATATTGACATTAACTGTAATAATTATGCGAATGATTATTCTTATAAAATGTTGATAATTGCCATATTCAGAGTATATGATTTCGGCCATAATTTCTGCCAAAATTTAAAATTTTGTCTGTATTATTTAGTACAAATTAAAATTTTTGGCAATTTCCGTCCTGAATTCTCAACTTTGTAAGCGGTGAAATATGCGCTTGCTAGGTTGTTAGTTCAAACCCTACCATGGGGATTCGTGGAAGTTAGTTGCCGTATTAGAGAGCGAGGGATGCCTCCTCACCCTTTCATCCGTCCTCATGCTCTGGGGGAGCGAGTTTATTTTTATTTTTATTTGCAAAATAAAATTCAACAAAAATTAAAATAAAATTTCAATTTTTTACTTTGACCAAAATAACTATTCATTTTTATTTTCCTTTTGCTTTGGAAAATTTGCTATTGTTTACTGATAAAAAAGCATTTTAAGCTTTTTTAAGGCACCGATATTATTACTATTACTATATAGTTCTAGAACTATCTATACGTATAATATTGATCTACCCATTTCTAGCAATGTCCATATTCTCATTCTAAATCATTTTTATTTATTTATTCTTACATGGGATCAAGTGTTGTTGAACTGTCCCCTTTTGCTTTCTTTTTTACAACGATACAATATAGTAAGCATACGTTTGGGCGATTTAATTTTGCATGTTATCAATGAGATCTCATAAAACGATCATTCACTTTCATCAGAGTTTGATTCTGACCTTAATTCATTGTATTCATTCATCTCTTGATAGTTTGTTTTCATTCCACTCAATTAAATCTTTTTTTATGCGTGTGAGAAAAGTGGTGTGATTTACCTTCTCCAAAATATTTTTCCTAGAAATTTGGGCAATTTTCACTTGATCACGTGATTTTGACCGATATATTAATTAAAAAACGAAATAAACCACAGTGAATCAAAATTACTATTACATTGGCATTCATTGTTACGGTCCAATGATTATTTTTTTTATTAAAACTTGTCACAAGAGAGTATTTTTTAAAATCCTCTGATTTTTTGTCTTTCCTTCTTATATCAATACCCTCACCTATTAAAGTTTCATTCTTATTCTGATAACTTTTTGTATCTATTGAAAGAAATGGTTAGTAAACATACATTTATGTTGTAACTACCTGCTATAATAAAATAAAGAAATTCATTTTTTTTATCCATCCGTTAACGGTTTTTTCGTTGTACATATTAATATGGTGATCACCGACATGCGAGATCTGATTATCTGTTTTATATTATTTTGTATGTCATTAAAAATTTGATTTAAAGTAATTACAACACTACGAAAGAAAATTTTACATGAAATATTTTCTTAAATGTAATCAATCATTTCTTTCTGTAATGTATTTATTTATATTTATAAAAAGAAACAAAAAGAAAAATTTTTTGTAAAAAAAAAAAAAACTGATAAATATAAAATTTTTTTTCTTTAAGAATTGATATTATCCATGTTATTTATTATTATTATTATGATTGATTGATCGATGATGAAAAAAAAACGTAAATAATTCGATTATAATAAAGCCAAAAATTATACGAATTCCACGCAAAAAAATAAATAAACTTAAAAAAAAATTAAATAACTTCGATTATAAAATTTTTTTATAATATGATAAAAAGTAAAAAAGTAAAAAAAAACGCGTTAATTTTTTTTTAATTGTATTATGTATGTGGGTGAGTGTGAGAATTTATGTATATTTATATATTTATAATTATTTATATAATAATAACGTATTATATAAATGTATGTATGTATGTATTTATAAAATCTAAAAAAAAAAAAATCCATATAAACAACTTCTGTAATCTACCAACTATATGCTATATACTATATATACATATATATATTTAACAGTTACTAATTGCGACATCAAATGAAATGTTTGTCTTTGATTACTTTTTTGATTTTGTTGTTCTATTTAAATTATTAAATTATTTATTTCGATTATTAATTATTAATAATAAAGATTAGAAAAATTTTACATTTCAAAATATTTATTAGTTAAACAAAAAATTAATTGATCAATTTCAATATTCTAGAACAACCGAGCTGTTATCCAACTGTCTGTATATTTGAGAAGTATACAATATTTGTTGTTCGTCGTTTGACGATCTCCTTTGACGTTTTGATGATGATGCGACAGTAGCTGTTATTGATTGAAAAGAGTCATTTGTTGTTGATGCAATATTTGGATATTGTGTTGCGGCAGTTGGAGCAGATGTTGATAATATGGAAGCAGTTGTTTGTTGCATACTATTGTTACTAAAGCCACCAGTGCCGTTCATAAGAGCGTTCATGGGATTATTGTGTTGATGATGTTGCTTTGAAGTCATCGATAATGAAACTCTTTTACCCATGACGCCCATACTTGGGCCACCAGGACCCATTTGAACCGTACTCTTACCAGTTTTATTACCAGAGGTTTTAGTTGTTGATGTCGAGCCATTACGGTTGCGTTTTTTTATCACGTCAGTTTTTAGACTCAAAGGCCTGACCACACCATGTAATTTTAAGAAAAGACCGCAAGCATTACATAATGGTTGACCTTCAGGATTGCGACGCCATAATGGTGTGGTTTGGGTAAGACAATTTGTACAAGTTGTAGGTATTGAGTTTTTTGATGATGATAAGTTGTTGCTACTGCCGTCTTTGTTGTCAATCGATAATGGCATCGATTTGGGTGATGTTGTCAGCGTTGTAGAAGTTATTGGTGAAATTGGCGAAATCGGTGATGTAGGTGTAGAGCTTGATGCTTTTATTAAGTTTGTATTTAATTGTGGATGTGTTGATGACCGTGATGATGATCTTTGTCTTTTACCTGACGACATTGTTACAGATTTAGTAGTGATGGCAATTGTTGGTGACGTCGTCGACGTCGTCGTCGTTGATTGTGACGGTGATATTATAGTGTCAGGTAAATTTGGTGAGGTAATAGGAGAATTTGAATTTTTGACAATACTTATTGATGATTGTCTTTTGGGGTTATTATTGTTGTCATCACAACTACCAGTTATAGATGATGGTATTATTTGATCGTCAATTAAATTATTGTTAGCATCATTGTTGACGCTGTTATTATTCCAACGATTATAATCGGAATCTAGCGTTTTTATTTTACAATTTTCTATATTTGGATGTAAGATGATGGGATCAGTTGACATTAGATCATAAGATGAAGATAATAAATTGTTATGATTATTGATGTGAGATGATGACGTATTTGCTAATTGATTATCATTTGATTCAGAATTTACATAATAAATATTAACCATTCCAAAAATATTGTTGTTAGCACCATTACTAATATTGTTATTATCACCATTACAAAATTCTGCTGTGCTATTGTTGTAATCAAAATAAAACCCATTATTATCTATGGGTGTTAATGGAGTATTACTAGTTGATTGGTGGTGATTGGTGGTGAATGACGATAACGAATTATCGTTGATGCTACTACCAGGGCTTGCGAAATTATTATTAGAATAATGATAATGAGGAACTGAAATGTTCATTAAGGATGTAGTTGTTGACGGGGGTTGAGATTGTGGTAGTGACAGTTGCGATGCATTAGATGAGCAATCGATTGTTATTGGTTGACCAAAATGAGAAGTATAAGGATCTGAGAAGGCAAATTGATTGGTCGTTGATGTGGTTGTAATGGAAGATGACATTGACTCCGATTCTACATTTGAGTCATCAGGAGGAGTATCATTAGGGATTGTGATACTTGGTAACCTTGATGCTTGACGATAATTTGTAGATTTTGGTTTTTGTGACTAACAAAATAAAATAAAAAATAATATAGATTAATTAGAATATTATAAATATCATTTTTACTTTAAAAAAAAAAAAAAAACCTTTTCAAAAATCATTGTATTTTGTAAATCGAAATTATTATTATTATTGGATCTAGATACAGGCACAAGTATTGGACGATCATTGTAATGATCTTGTTTCCCAACCATTCTACTTAAAAAATTTGATTGGTACTGATTCAAATTTTCATTAGAGTCAATATCAAAAGTATAACCCATTGAAGAGATATCCATCATTGTGTTATTATTGATTCTGTTTGTATTATTATGAATAAAGTTGTTATTGTTGGTTGAAGAAGATTGAGCCGGTGGAATTGGAATAGCGGAAGTTTTTGAAGTCAAGACGGGTGAAGAAGGTGAGGTGTAATTATCATCAGTGTTAGTTGTGCTGGTGTCAGATGGTGAAGTGACTATGCCAGTGTGTTCGAATAATATTGTTTCGTTATCGGCAAAATCAATAAACTCATCGGATGTATAATTATTGTTACTATTGTTATGATTATCATTGATGTAATTGAATGTTTTATTGATAAATGGAATAACATTTTGATTGCTATCGTTGTCCATATCTATATCAAAGTTATTATCATATATTTCAGAATTTCCAATTATCTGACTTCTGTAAATGTAATAAGAATTGTAAAAAAAAAAAAGTAATAATTAGTAGCGTAAAGGAATAAATAAGAACAAAAATATTTGAATTAGTAAATAATTACTTTAAAATAGTGTCTGAAATTTTTGGAGAATCTTTTAAACCATTATTATTACGCCTATTAACATTAATACTAGTTTTATTATCGTCGTTATCATTATCTGAGAGATTTTCAAAGATATTGTTTTCTTTTTCTTTTCCTTGATTTTTTTTCAGTGAAGAAATTGCCATCATCCTCCAAGTAATATTTTCAACTCTGATACCGTGAGGCAAATTATCTTTAGCTTTTGTGTAAAGTCGCCAGATAGAAGTTGTCAATGGATCTTTTTTAGATTCTGGTTCGGCATCAACTTCAATTTCATTGTTGGTAGATGAATTTTTTGTGGAAGATTTTTGAATAAAAAATGGTTCGTCTAGTAGAAATTCATGAATATTTGATAATTTTTTTTGATTGTTGAGTACGGATGGAAGATTTTTTATTATAGATTTTCTTCCAATCGACCATTTATTATTGTTGTTGTTGTTATTATTATTATTATTATTATTATTGCTGTTGCTGTTTTTTATGGTAGAGTTGTTGAAGTTATTTGACGATGCATTATTATTCATGTTGTTTTTTCTGCTATTCATTATTAATTTTTGAAGAATATATTTTATTTTAATTTCAAAGAAAAGTTTTTTTAAATTTGTAATGGAATGAAGTTAGTATAATTATATAATAAATATGCAATGAAAACTATTAGGAATAGATAGAATGCACGTGTATGTGTGTGTGTGTGTGTGTGAAAGATGGAAAGTAGGAGAAAGGATTTAAAGTTAAAGGTGGATTTGAATATTGTGAGTGTAAAAATGAGAAAAAGTTAATTAATTTAAAAAAATAAAAATATAAATTTTTAAAAAGATAAAAATCACCAATAGGAAAGAATTATAATTTTTTAAATTTTTTATTGATTATATATTTAATGCTTTAAATTTTTTAAAGAAAATCTGCCCTTAGTCGTTCATTCGTTCGTTTATACTTGGTTAGTTGTGGTTCGTTTATTCTTTAATTCATTTATTCAATTTCTTCTTTTTTTATTTATTACTCTTTTTTTCAAGTTTTGTTTTTATAGAAAAAAAAAGTGAAGAAAAATAATTTTTTAAATAAACATGAAAAACAAATAAAAAATCTTTTATAAAGACCCCGACTAAAAGATAGATGATGCTATAGAAGTTATAAAATTATATATATATAAATTATGTAAATTATAAATATTTTTTATAAAAAAACGAACAAAAAAAAAAAAATTAAAAAAAGTATTTTTTTCAATTTTTATAAAAATAATATATAATGAAGTGATTAATAATGTTGAATTATACAATGTAAAATCCCCCTATTTTGTTGTTATGTGATGATTAAATAAAATTTTAAAATTTACGTTCTTTGAATATAAAAAAATTTTTTATTTATATTAAATTTTTTTTTAATTAATTAATTAATTTATTATTAATGTTTTTATTAATATTGATCAATAAATAAATAAACCATAGGGGTTTTTGTAGGGTTTAATATTTATTTATTTATATTTATTTATATTTATATAAATAGTAAATAAATATAATACAATAATAAATAGTCATCCAAGTATTTTTACTTTGTTAACATGTCGTATTTTTACCAAATATTAATTGATATTAATTAACTGAAAGTTAATTAAAAATGTGTGTAATGTGTGCGCGTTTATGGATTTTACCGAATTCTAATTAACTAATAAAAACTTATTGATTAAAATTTACGAAATCAAAAAATTATAAAAAATTTAAATCTCTGATATATACAGTTGAGTTTATATTGCATCATATATATTATATATATCACTGGGATTATTAATAGATTGATTGGTAATTATTATTAAAAAGCATCGAGGAAAAGAAAGTACTAGACTCAGGTATTTACTATTGTTGTCGGTCAAAAAGAAAGTAAACAAAAATGCAAAAACAATAAAAGAATAGTAAAGCAAGCTGAAAAGACGAGCATGACCTAACTAATTATAATTAAAGAATTAATAATTAATAATATAAAAGAGAGCCAAAGAAAATGAATTACTTCTATATTAAAATGATTAAAATGGAAAAATTAGTAAAAATAAAAAATATTCTATATTCACATGACCAAAACTTGACTAACTTTGGTATAGTTTATACACATACAATATGTAACATTACGCCATCAATTGCATTGCTTGTTGATTTTTTTTTTTAATTATTAAGTTTTTAGCAATAGCGAATAGTATTTATATAAATAACTATCTCACGCCTCCATCCTTTTCCCTGAAATAAAAAATAAATAACACGCGCATACAGACAAATTCAACGCATACATTTTTGTGTATCTTATAATATATCGTATAGTATCATTTTTCATCCATTCATCCATCCATTCATTCATTCAATATATATATATATAATGGTGAGTGGAATAAACGTTTTTAATTGGGGCAATAGTCAGATTCAATCACCAAAATATTAGATCACTAATACATATTGATTTGTCTGAACCCACTTCACTCCCTCATTCATTAATCCATTTCATATGAATATATATTACATCACATAATAATCCATTGTGTCTATTGTGTCTAAAGTTTATATAAAATAAATAAGATTATAGCACGAAATTGAATTATATCATTGTTTTTTTGATTGTAAAGGTTTTTTTAACAATCACACGAGGTAACACACGTATTCAATTACATACTGCGTATGATAGGTACACTATTTATTATAATGCAAAAAAAATGAATTTTGAATCTTAAAAAAAAAAAAAAAATAGGAAAGAAAAATGTTAATTCATACACATGTGAAAATAATATCAGAAAATCAATTGATCAAAGAGTAAAATAATTTATTTGTGTGGTTTTAATTAATTGAATGAATAGATAGATATTGATGGGTTGTTGGGTTGTTGTGTTGTTTAATTGGTTTGGAGAATTTTTTTGCTGCATTCCAAGAATTTAAATGTTAAAAATTAACTAGCTTGCCTAAAAAAGAATTTTCTCTCGCATACATTTCCAAATTTTTTTAAAAAAACAAACCGTATTTTTTTGTTTAATCATTAAAATTAAAATTAAAGTTTTTAAAAGTGTGGTAAGTAGTGAGAGTAGTAATAAATAATAAATAAATAATAATAATATAATAGTATTTGTTATTGTTATTATCTGTTATTTTGCCAAAAAATTGTGTGTTATACGAATAAATTTATATGAGGAAAATTTCAAATAAATAAAATAACTTTAAATTTATTTTTAGATACAAAACTCTTGATTATGTCACAAAAAAAGTTCATTTTTAAATATTTTTAATTTAATTTTCAAAGTTTAGCATTACATACCAGCAAACATACACTTACTGACCTGATCATTTTAATATAATGTAATATAAAAAATCCCTGCATGAGCTTACAAGAAAACTTGTTTGGGGGATTTTCACTGCCAAATTTAGCTTATTATTTGTTAAAAAAAATTTTTTTTTTTTACGGTTGATTCCGTTTGTACGCTTTCATTTTATTAACTCGCCGCCAATTCACAACCAGTTCATTATTTTTAACTATCATGTTTTTTGATGAATGTTGTTGGGATGGAATATTCAATAATAAGTATAGTGTATAATGTGATGACAAGTCTCATACATTATATAAATGGAAATTTGGAGATTATTCAAAATAAATAAATAATAAATTTTTCATCCCCTTAAATAATATTTGCATGATTCACATATGAATTCATAATTAAAGAAACCTTAAAAATAAAAAAAATAAATGATTAATAAAATTTTGAATTCCTTCTTTTTTTTTTTTTTTTTTTTTTTTAATTAATTAGCAATAATCACAAAGAACCACCAAATTTTAATTTATTAATATATTATCATGTCCTGTGATGTAATATCCATTTTTAAACAAATTAATTTTCCGATTTTTCCCAGGGTCAAATTAATCAATCAGTATTAAAATATACCAATAATGGATATTTGTGGATATAACAATGTGAATTTTTTCAATTCGCCTCTTCTGCATTTTTAATTCTTCTTTTACAAATAATTACAATTCTCTCTTCTCTCACACTCTTTCACCTACATACTTGTACATCACCAGTTACATACATATTGTACATGCGTACATTACTCAACAGATAATACTAACCATTATTGTAATGTAAATTAAATAATAAATTAACCAATATTATTTTACTCTCTTTTTCTATTAAAAATCATTGTTTCTGATCGCCACATTAATAATTATAATTAATAGCTAAGCCTGATCAATAAGAAACTAAATCTCTCTTCGCCCATTTAACATGCATTGGCAATCAATTCTAGCTTTCCAATTTGTAATTCGGTTAACCAATCAATCAACACCAATTAATTCATTGTTTTTTTTTTTTTTTTTGCAAATAAAAACTTAAATGATTGTTTTTATTTTTATTTGTGTTTTTATTTAAAATGAATATTTTTTACTCGCGTTCATTCATAACAAAATTGATAAATTTCCTCACCCAACAACAAAATTTTTCAATTTGTACATGTGACCAGTTTTTTAACGTAGTGTAATGATGATGATGATGATGATGATGACGATGATTGTTATGTTCACAAATTCCCTTAATTTGATTACACATTGATCACATTCTTATTTTTTTCTAAATTAAGATTTTTTTTTTGTGTTTTGATTTAACAGTTAATATAAAAAAAAACCGACATAAACTGGTTTTCAAGATTGTGTAATATTATGTAACTATATACACTGTGTAAAAATATTTAGATCTACCAAATTTTCCCAATTATTGAAATAAAATTAATAAATTAAATAAATTCTTTTATCGATTGATCAATAATCAATGTTCTCGCTACTATGATTTTAGTTGATTTTAGTTGATTTTAGTTAAAGTTTAATAATTTTTAATTTTCCCAACTACATTCTCACCAATTACCAACCTTATTATTATTACGTGTATTATTATTTATTATTATTTATTTACGACCTATTAACATCATCCACAATCAATAATTAACCCGGACACAAATACGAACACGCACACACATATGTATATACAGCCAGTGTATGCACACACGCAAAGCACACAAACGCACACATGTATTAATTTATAAATTCCCTTTGGCCTATGTTACACGATGTAGCCGTAATAACCACAGATGTCGAAATTGACGTCGAATGTTAAAGCGATGTTGGTCAATAAGGTAATTTTAGATTTTTATTATAAATTTACATATTGGGGCAATATGATCATGGCATTCGGACTTCAAAATATTCAAATGGAAAAATTTTTTTTTCGTGGCTAGTAGTTACATTACATTGCCTTTTTAAGTTATATTAAGATTTGTGTAAGGGATTTTTGACGTGCATATATATTACCTATATACCTTTGTTTTTTCTTTACGATCTTCATAACACTTTTGAGAGAGAATGTGCTTAATAATTACAGCTAAATTTAACGCGAAACTAAATCATCATTATATATATATAAGATAATATATGTTTGTAAATATTTATGTCATTTACTAATTATCTAACTAAATGGATTTACAACACATGATAGCATTTTTAGAGAAATATAATAATAATAATAATTGCCATATTATTATTAATTATATTATTAATTATATTATTAATTATATTATTGTATTAATTCAAATTCTTTTGGCAATTTTTTATTTATAGCAATTATATATTACGTATGTATGTATGCATACATGCATGCACACAAAAATCTTGATAATAAACAGGAACCCTGAAATAGGAAAATTTTTTATAATAACTCAGTACTTACTCAGCAATCACAAATAACACAGTTGATTAAGTTTAATTTGTGCTATATATAGATTAGATCAAAAAATAATTCTCTTCCTTCTCTCTTCTTCCTTCTTATTCCCCTCTTTATTTATTTATCCACCACTTCTAATGACACGAAGATTTATATTATTTTATAAATCATCTTTTAGTTGATCTCATTTGATTATGTAGATTAATCGTACAAATATTGTAAATTAAAAAATGTCCATCGAAAACGGTTTATATAAGATAAAATCGTCGTCACCAAATTGGATAATATAACAAAAGCATATACAAGAAACACCACAGACAAAGAAAGACATTATTGGTAATATTTTTTTGATTGAATAATCATAAAACAAGCAATTGTCAAGTCCTTAAATAATAAAATAATTAATAAAATAATTAATAACCCAATATAAAGTTTATAAGAGCAACACGTGCGTGTACCAACATAATGTCACTTTAGAAAACTTCTATTTGTTTTAAATTCCAAGGAAAATATCTCATTAAATTATTTATTACAAAAGAATTATTATTATTATTTATTTACTTGTTTGATCTCATTCATTATAAATTAATTGTTGTGTGTGTAATTGTACATATATGTTGTGTCTAAATAAACAAATAAACATATTTCCTTTAAAAGACGCGCGTACTATTTATTTACTTGTTAAGTGCAGCTTTATTTACGTTAAACAAGTTTTTTGTCCTGTCTAAAAAAAAAAAAGAAGATTTTCTTACACCCTAGTCGCTTTTTTATAAATTTGAACTCATTCAAAAAATAATGATGTAATAATGTGTGCATACGACGATATATAGCTCTATTTTCTATACAATAATTTGTCCTAGAATTTAAAGATATTTTTTTAAAGATTGAAAAACTAAACAGCTGGATTGTGTTCAATGATTCTCATTATTTTTTTTCTTTGGTTTTCGTTTTAGGAATTTCTAAAAGAAAACATTATTTATTTTGTGTAATGGTTTGTAGTATCAAAGATTTTTTATTTAATTTGAAGACCACAGTAAAAAGTAAATTAGTGTTAGTTACACAAAATAAATAAACAACTCACAAAAATCAATCATCATTTCCTATCACAAATTGAATTACTGATATGATAATCTAAGATCTTATCCATGTAGTGTTACTATAATTTTTGTCTTGAATTATTTATTAATAAATTTTGAATATGTTGTTGAGGCTTGTAAAACATTACTTTTCTTTCTACAAGAGGAGAAGTAATAGAATCATCAAATTAAAAAGAAGGAAAAGGAAAGTACGCCAATTTATAAGATATGATGTTAAAAAATCTATTATCTTGATAAGATAAATTGCTTGTTAAAATCTGACTGACAATAACAAATTTAATTAAATATCTAAATTAAAAATAATAAATAATAAATAAATGATTTTTTTTGTTAATCATTTTTGTCGATCTAAATTAAATATAGACGTTAAATAAAAATAATAATCATTAGATCAATGTGCGATTTGAATGAGTTATACGTAAAAAGCAATATTTTGTCAACAGAATAATACTAATATTATTAAGAGTTGTCGATTTTTTTTTATTTCTATTCTTTCTTTTTCTGACCTCACCCTCGCTCAATTGCGCGCGCGTGTATTCCAACAAATCAATAAAACACTAACTTATTTTTTGAATTTGATTCGACAAATTCCGGCATTATTGTTCTTCCCATTATATTTGTATTTTTCAACTAAATATTTCTGGTAATAATATAGCACATATAAATTATCAAAATGTAGTATTGTTGATCGAGGATCTATGTGCATTTTGAAAAGCCATCATTAAAATAGTAACTCGTCATTTCCAACTCGGCAATCATTAATATTTTGCCAATAATAATAACAAATAATTTAGAATTAGTTTCATTGATTGATTCATTTACATAACAAATATTAATTAATTAATTAATTAATTAATTAATTGAAAAAAAATAATTAATTTCATCTAGTTAGCATTTACTTGCACATACATTATTACAAAAAACCATTTTTTTGACATTTACATACATCATTTTTTAATGAAAAAATAATTATTGTTTCCTTTTACTAATTAAAGATAATAATAATAAATAAAATAAAATGTTTCAGATGGTTGATGATGTTGTTGTTGTCGAGGACGATAGATGATGTTTGATTGATATTATAATTTTAAAATTATTTTAATTTAACTTTAATTTTTAACTTTAATTTTCCCATTTTTTTTTAAGTGGTAGTTTCATTTTGCATCATGATAACAATATTTTTTTCCATCTTATTGGCAAAATAAATTATTAAAGGAATTATTTTTTTTATTATGAATACGGTTTTTAATGGTCAATTTTAGTTTTAATAAATAAACACAAATAAAGATCATTACCATATATAATTATTACATCATCATTTTTATTTTTTTATTATTGATTCGACTTTTTTTTACTTTTCTCAATTCTTTTTTTAAATAAAATAAAAATAAACGCACCTCTCACACACGACCACCCTTCTTCTTTTCAATATTTTTTGTACTATAATAAAACTTCCCGTCTGCTAATAATTATTGTTATTTCTTTCTGCTGGTAAAGGAATCAATTTTTTCAAATATCATTAATTAATTAATCAACAATCAATCAATATTTTTTATATACAATTGATGATGATTAAATCAAATAATAATTTTTTTGGTGCATTAAAAAAGATCATGTACATATTATATGTATGTATGCGTGTATGTACTGTAAATCCCGAGTTTTTTTATATTGAAAAAAAAAAAAAAAAAAGAGAACTGAAAACAAAAAAAATTGATAATAAATAAAAACAATATAAAAACAAATATCCAATCGTTCGTTTAGTTCTATTTTTGTTTTTTGTTTTTATTTTTTTTATATTGATTTTTTTTTTTAATTAATTATGTAAAATGGTTCTGGACTACACCGTCGAACGAAATAAACATGAAATAATAAATAAAGTGGCGAAATATACAAATATTGAGTGGATGAAAATGTAATATTTATTTACGTTTTATTTATTTATTTATTTATTAAAATTAAAATAATAATTAAAACAATTTAATTTTTGTTTCGACGTCATTAACGTCATCAACTTTCATCATTATTTTCTACTATCACCGCCACAACCATCATCGTGGCCGTTTTTTATTTATATTTGTTACACCTTTGGTCATATTCGGCTTTTTTTTCACACCAATTAATTTAATAATATAGATAATCTCTGATGATGATCTACTTTAACCAATATTAATATATTAAAAAGATGCGTGTGTGTGATACATTGTGGACGAACTCTCTCTTTCTCTTTTTAATTTTAATAATTGGTCCTTCTATCTTGTATGATCTGGGTCACCATACAAATATAATATCAATCGATCATAAATAGGTAATGATTGATAATGATTAATTAATTAATTGTTGGTATTTTCCCGATAATTATGGTGTGTGGTTGGAGGTAATGGTAATGGTGATGGTAATAATAATATTTATTATATTTGTGGTAAGAAAATAACTGCTAATTATAACAGATAGTAATTAAACCATATTATGATCAATTGTGTAAACAATTAAGAAGTCTTAATAATTAGTATGTGGAGAACATTTAGTATCATAATAATGAACAACAACAACAACGACAAATTTATAAAAGTCATTTAAAGTCTTACAAAAAAAAATTTTTTTTTTAACAATAGCAATAATTATTAATGATTAAACAAGTTTATATTTATAAATATTTTTGAATAAATCCTTTTTAAATCAAAGTTATATTTTGAAACTAACATGTAATTAATTGTTTGTTAAACAGAGAGTGGGAGGGAGAGAGTGAGGGGAGAGAGTGAGTGAGTGAAAGAGTGAAAGAGAGAGAAAGAAAATATTTTGTAAAAAAATTAACATATGACAGACAACAAACCAATGAAAGATCATCAACATTTTTTATTTTCAACTTCTTTCAACAACAGAAAAAAATAGACCATCATCATGTAGGGAGGATAAATAAAATGTACATTACATACACATACATGTCATAATATTATTGTTTATTTTTTTAATGCGTCTTTAAAATTTGTTTATTTAGTAAATGTGTGATATGTGTGTGTATGTGTGGAATCATTATTATTATATGAAAAACAAAAAAAACAAAAAAACTTGTTCAATTCAAGTTTAATGTAACTTTAAATTTAATGATGAATGGATTTTTTAGAAAAAAAATTTTTTTTATTGAATCCAAAAATGATAAATTTATTATTATAAACATCTCAATTTTTTCAATTCTTTCTTTGTTAAATTCTTTTCATATGATAAAATTCTTTATGATTGGTAATTAATTGATTAATAAAAGCTAAACAAAAACCTAATCAGAACACCAATTCTTTTTACTCGCTCACTCGCTCTCACCTTTTTTGTTTTTATTTTTATTTATTTTTTACCGCCAAAAAATAAATAAACAAAAAATATAATGTGACACTATCTATTACTTTCACCAAATTAATGTATTTTTTTTTTGCAATTACAAAAGAATACAATTGATTTATTTGCTATAAGTGTTATATATATTATTATAGTTAAATTTTTCATGACAATAAAAAGAAAACAAAAGACGCGCGCATTTTGATTAAAATTTAGTCGAAGAATTTCTTGTCGCTGTTTTTTTTACGTAATGCCAATAAACTGTAGTTCCGGACTTAATATTAATACAAAAATTCAGATTTTATTAAATATTTTAAATAAATAAATTGTAGATTATGTGACTGTAACCACAGCAAATTATTCCATTACTTTTCTACCCATCAATTTCTCTTTATCAATGTTCTCTTATCTATTTATTTCTTTAATATACATTATATATAACAAATAACAAAATTTTAAATCACATGCTTTATGTAAATCATTTAAAAAAAAATCTCTCGAAAAATTTTTTGTACAATAAAAAATTTGAATAGATTGAATATATTTTGAATTTATAAATAATCATATATAGTAGAAATAACATTTTTTATTATCACGACACTATTAAAAAAAATATATGAAAAAAGGGCCAATACATCATATCAAAGTAAATTATAATAATAACAATAATAATAATAATTAATATTAATGTTGTGTATTAATATAATAAATCAAATAGTTAGTGAAGCTTTAAAACCAATTGATTTAGAAATTATCAATGAATCAGATTTACATGCTCATAATCAAGCTATGAAAGATGTTAGTAGTAATGAAACACATTTTGGTAAGTTAGATAGATATATATATATATATTAATTGTAATTGTAATAAGAATTGAATGA
>CAUDNR010004083.1:0-41894 GCA_958430865.1 Entrophospora sp. SA101
AAACTAATTTATTTTTATTTTTTTATAATAGTTTTCGGATTTTATAAGCATAATTCTTCCAAAAAAATTTAAATTATTATATATATATTTATATATATGTGCATGTATATATAAAAGTTTGCAATGAGTCAGTCGTTGATCAGTCAAGTTACTCCCGAGAATGAGAACACTCCGAATATAATAACGCAACCTTCAGAAACAAAGCGTTCTATTTCTACAAAGTTAGAAGGTAACGTGCGTCTGTCTAAATTTTTTTTTTACGAATGAATTTAATTCTATAAAAAAAATATGCGTTAAAAATAATAATAATAAATTAATTATGTAATTAATATGTAAATATTATTAATAAGCTATATACTAATTCCGAGAAAAAATTAAAATTAGAGGAATAACAATACAAGATAATTTATTTAAATTCACTAATATATTAATTGATTACTTGTATAGATTCTACAATTCGATCTACAACACCTTCAAAAACCATACCAAATACAACTACTACGACAACCCTTGCTAATAGTACAAACACAAATAATAATAATACACCTTCAACTATTATTACCAACACTACAGCCACTCCTAAGTCAACATCTAATAATAATTCAAAAATTGCACGTTCTCAACGTTCAATTTTTTCTTTGATTTTTTGTTGTACGTGGAGTTCTAATAACATTATAATAAATCCTAATAATAATAATAACAATAACAATAATAGTCATCATATTAATACTATAAATACTAATACTAATATTAACAATAATACTAATAATGATAATGTTAATGATGATAAGGTAGAATGTAAAGAAAATATTATTAATGCATCTAACAAAAATATTGACAATGACAAGAATAAGACTATCACAAATACGACATCCGAAACTAATAATAATAAAAATGTTATTACAAAAATTAGTAATAATAGTCTTAATAATAATAGTGACAATAATAACAATGAAAAAATAAAAATTAGTCAAGATAATAAAAATAACATTGATAATAGTAACATTAATAGTAATAACAATAGCAGTAATAATAGTAGTAACGTTACTGATAACATTATTTCTAGTGTTGACAGTAGTAATAATAGTGGCAATAATAACGATGATAATGAGGGCAATATCAATGCACCAGATTCAGTAGAGGCTCGAAAAATAGAGGTAGGTATTAATCAAAAAAAGCCCAATAATAATTATTATTATTATTGCATTTAGATTTAATTATGATTATTATTAGATAAAATAAGATTTTAATTTTTTTATTATGAATTTTAGGCTGGGCAAAAATGGTTACTTGAACCAATAGGCACTGAACACACAGGTAAAAAATGTTTAGTACTGGATTTGGATGAAACATTAGTACACAGTTCATTCAAGGTAATAATGGTGACGATAATAGATAATCAAGATGACTATTATTAACGTTATAGAAAATTAATTAATAATTAATTAATTATTATTATTATTAGATGATTAGCCATGCAGATTTTATTGTACCGGTTGAAATTGAAAATCAAATACACAATGTTTATGTAATTAAACGTCCTGGTGTTGATCAATTTTTGAAAAAAATGGGTGAATTATATGAAATTGTCGTTTTCACCGCAAGTTTATCAAAGGTTCGATTTTAAATAACTTCAAGGAATCAATTTTTTTTTGAAAATACTTATTTATATTTCACATTTATTGTTTGAATAAATCAATAGTACGCAGATCCAGTCCTTGACATTTTGGATATACATAAAGTAGTAAAACATCGATTATTCAGAGAATCATGTTATAATCATAAAGGAAATTATGTAAAAGTTAGTAATTATATTTATTATTGTTATTTATTATAATTTAAAATTTCTAAAATTTGTTTAATTAAATATTTTCAATTTCTAGGATCTTTCACAACTTGGTAGAGAACTAAGAGATACGATCATAATTGATAACTCACCTGCCAGTTACATCTTTCATCCAACAAACGCTGTTCCAATTTCATCATGGTTCAATGATCCACATGATACTGAACTATTAGATCTGATTCCATTTCTAGAAGATTTAACTATCGTAGATGATGTCATGGTTGTATTGGACTCCTCTAGTAACCTACAACTACAAGACGACTTACTTGAGGAATAAATAGCGGTAGTAGTAATATACATAATTTATAATTTATAAGTATATAAATATATATATATATATATATAATATATAATATAGAATTTCATAAAATTTTGGTAATTTTAATACACTACAAGTTACATAAATAACTATCATATAGTAAATTATTAATTTTAATAATAGTAATCTTAATAATCCTAATAATCCTAATATATAGTAGTAATAGCAACCCTTAATCCTAATCTTAATAATGTTCATGTTTACTTACTACTTTCTTTTAATTCAAAATTTTGGTTTTGGAAGAAAAAGAGAAAATCTTGAATTATAAGTAAAGTTTTGTAGAAATTTTTTTAAAAAATAAAAATTTTCATTTTTTCAAATTTTTTTTCTATAAATAAATTCACTCAACCCAATTCAATTCAAAATCAAATCAAATCAAATCATTTATTTATTTATTTATTTATTTATTTTTGCAAAAAATATATAGAGAACGTAATAAATAATAAATCAAGTACGATGGACATATTAATATGTGGCAGTGTCACCTTAAAAGACAGTTGTAAATTAAACAAGATTATCACATTTTTCTTTTTATTTTGTTCTATATATACATATACATATATTTTTTAAACAATTACCAACTACAATAAAAATAATCGCAAAAATAAAATAAAATAACAACTGACCGATAACGTTCGAATTTCATTCTCTTCATCAACAATAATTTAAAAGTATGACTTTATTACAAAAAGGTAATAGGAAAAGACGTTACAGTCAAAGTAGTGATGACGAAACTTCTCAAGACAGTAGTATTGGTAGCGGAGAAGTTAGTAATGATGATCATAATGTAAATAATGATAATAGCGCCTGTAGTGGAGACAGTGATAATCATAGTAGTGGCGATAATAAACGATTGATTAGTAGTGGTGGCAGTAGTGAGGATGAAAGGAATAGTGTTACTAGCAGTGGTAGTAGTAATAATAGTAATAGACGAATAACTAGAAGTAGAAATATTAAAAATAACAGTAATAATAATAATAATAAAAGAAGAAAAAGAAGAAGCAGCAGTAGTGGTAGTAGTAGTGTTAATGGTGATGGTGATATTAGTAGTACTAATAGTGCTACCAGTAACGACGGTAATGTGAGTGGTGACAGTAATGGAAGTGTAAATAGTAACGTTACTAGTAATAATAGTATTCACAGTAGTATAAATGTTAGTAGTGGAAGTAGAAGAAATAATATAAATAATAATTTTAATAATACAACTTCTACCCCCATTAATAATTCTACTGCCAGCAGCACTAACGATAACAACAACGACAATAATAGAGCAAAACGTATTTGTTCTACATCAACAACAAGTACCATTATTACAATCAAGATGACAACAATAACTCATACAGACATTCACAAAGTATCCACCACAAATACAACTGTCACAACTGAAATTTCACCTATTTCAACTGAAACAGTTGCAGACACTCAGTCATACAATATCCAAGCAACTGAAAATCAACCCTATGTACATTATAATCCTCCCAAGTCTTCATCTTCTTCTCAAGCACCATTAACTGCTACAAGAACTTCTCCGATCAACGACAATAACATTAATAAAAATATGGAGGATCCTATCAATCATAATCCTAATAATCCTAATTTAAATCCACCCATACCCACAACTTCAACTGATGACATTAATAATAACAGTAGCAGTACCAATAAGGGTAAAGCACCTGTATATTTAAATTCAAATGATGCCATTAATGGTAGTAATAATTGTAGTAGCGATGGCAATAATAATAAGGGGAAAGCGCTTATACTTTTAAATGCGAATGATGACATTAATGGCGGTGGCAGTAATAACAATAGTAATAATAATAATAATAGCAACAACAACAACAATAATGTTAACGATAATAATAATAATGTTAATAATAATAATAATAATGATAATAATAATTTTAATGACTACCTATCAACAATATCAACGGCAACAACCACTGCAATTAATGCTTTTACTGCATCTACTAGTGGATCTACTACTTCCACTATTGCTACTGCTTCTACAAGTGCTGCTGCTTTTGCTGCCACTTCTACCGCTGCAGCTGTTTCTTATGCTCCTTATATTGCAAACTCTATTCAACGAATTGGTGGTGATCAATCTGCTACAAGAATTGCTCTCGAATCGATCTCTAGAAATCTTGCCACTTCTTCTTCAGCAACCACTCCCAGCGCAACAGCTAAATCATTAAATGATAATCCAGTTATATCCTCTCCACAATCAGGCTCTTCTCCGATTAATAATATTAGCATTAACAATCTCATCAATAGTAATAATAATAATAATCAAAATTCAAATTATTCACTTGTTAATCAAAACCAGACAATCAATTTAACATCTTCACCCTCGACAACAACTTCAACTTCTCCTCAAAACAAAATCCCTTCTATTAATAATATCATTCACAATAACAATGATCCATTAACATCTCCTTCAATCCCAAATCCAATTCCAAATATATTGTCACCAACTTTCGAGCAACGACTACCAATAACCGAACAGATGACAAATACATCAATATCAACACCTTCAAAAAGATCAGAGTTAATTAACACAACATCGTCGTCATTATATGAACAACCACAGCCACCATCATCTCCTTATGATATGTCCTCACCAATTTCTTCAAAAACAACAACGACACCACCTAGACAAAGCAATATTAGTATGTTGCTAAATAACAATAATACTGACTATCATAGTAGTGCTAAATCAACAAGTACTGCCACCATCTTTTCAAATGCTTCTGCTATTTCTGCATCTAGTCCTCCAGTACTTGCTACTACTGTCAATATTGATAACAATACTAGAAACATATATGATGAGATAATTGATGAAATTAATCAAGTAAATAGTAATAATAATAATTATGATAATAATAGTGATTTTAGTAATAATATTAATATTGATGACGATAATAATAATTATGATGATGATGGTGATAATAATGATACGACTGAAATATTAAATAATAATAGTAATAGTAATATTGTAAAGGATGAGACAGCTAATAATGATATGGTACTTAAATTGGAAGCTGATCAAGCAAACAACTTTCAAGGATTATTAGAACAATCAGCATCACCAACACAACAACGACGACAACAGCAACAATCACTAGCATTACCACCACAATCATCAACATCATCAGAAATAACGTATCATATTCTTCCAGACTTGGACACATTAGAATGTGTTGCAGATGTCTGGAATGAGTGGATGTCAGGTATAGATGGCTATCCATCCATTATAAAATCATTGGAGACTTATGATATGAGGTGGGCCAATGATAATAAAGAAACTTTGCTTTCACGAAAGAAAATCGTGAAAGAATTACAAGATCGATCGAGATCTGGATCTGTAGGGATCGATCAAGCAATTAGAGAGTTGGAAGTGATGAGAAACGGTAACCGTTTAACTTGGTTATCTAAAAAATTAAATATAAGAAAAAGGATAACTGGTCATGGTAGTAGTAGCAGTAATAGTAATAATAATGGAAGTGGCAATGGTAGTAATCGTAATGGTAACAACCATCCAGGATCATCATCATCATCATCATCACCGACAAAACGAGTTAATACTCGTAGCAATCGTACAAATAAAAAATCAAAATAAGAATTTAATATTTTTGATTCTTTTGATTTTTACGGATTTTAGTTTATTATTATATATTTAGGATTTTCTTTGCAAAATGGTTTTTGCAAGATTATAATATAAATTAAAATATATTTTATTAATTACATTAAAAAATTTTTTGTACACAAAATAATCTATCATCAATACATTGATGAATCGTTTTGATGAAGATTTAAACCGTTATATAAAATCGCTGTTGCCGTGGAAAAAGAATTTCTTTTTCATGGGATCGCAAGACGAGCAAAATTTGGAACCAGCCGAATAATATTATCTTTGACAAGTACAAATATTTTTTTTACACATTTCATCTTTATCTTTTTTGATTAAAATATTTACACGCATAGAACTTTTTATTAATTCAAAATATTCTACAAATTTAGAATTCAATACTTTCTTTTTGCAAACTTTTTCAGAGCCAATTTTTCAATAAAAAAGCACTACACTCCAAAAGTATCCGAACGAGGTTTTTTAATAATTACGCAAAATGCCACATAATAATAATGAAAGTACATAAGTTTATATCATTATATGGCTTAGGTTTGACGACTCTGCATATAAAACTCATTTTGTTACCATTCTTTTATGATTTTTAGTTAAAAAAGACGAATACTGGTTAAATTTTTATTTTAATATTCTGTTGGCCATCTGTTATTAGAAGTACATACCTCAATCCTTCTTGATATAACACTCCGTGAGAAATTTTTTGATCTTCGACTTTCAATGACTTCGGCGGTCATTTCTTAGTGTGCCTTTAAATCTTCTGCAGTCTGACAGCATCACAAACTGTAGTCTTTGGAGTATTAAGTGTCTTTGCGTTTTTTGCAAGAGAATTATCACCTATTCTTAGACCTAAAATTTTTCCTCGGATAATTCTGAATTTTTATTTTTTGCCAGTTTTAAAAATCGATTTTTTTTTTGATTAAATCAAATTCTCAGTATTGGTTGAACGTAAGGTTTCACTCGTTTATTTAAGATATAAAATTTTTGAGAAACATAAAAAATAAATCCGTGATTTTATATGTAAAGTCGTCAAAACTTAAGTCATAAGTTTTTTTTAAAAAAACAAAAAATAAAAAGTTTATTTATTTATTTTATTAATTATGTGTAATTATTAAAAAACCTTGTTCGAATGCTTTTTGGAGGGTAATATTATATTTATCAGTCAATTCATTTTCTGCAAAATCGAGTTCGGCTCGTCCGCAGCTTTAATCATCAAACTTCTAAATATTTTGTATTTTTTAATTGTTTTTTCCGAGACTC
Source organism: Entrophospora sp. SA101 (assembly GCA_958430865.1). Lineage (NCBI taxonomy): Eukaryota > Fungi > Glomeromycota > Glomeromycetes > Entrophosporales > Entrophosporaceae > Entrophospora > Entrophospora sp. SA101. The sequence goes on from CAUDNR010004083.1 coordinate 7,063, forward strand.
TTCAATTCCGAGTTAAAATTATTAATTGCTGTAGTTAATGCTTGCTGTTTTAATCGTTAAATTCGTAGTCAAATGATTATAGTTATAGTGGCAGCAAGCTGTAGTCATTGTTTTATTTTCAATGCTGATGTTTGTATTATTTATGTTGATACGAGTAAGGTATGGATTAAATGGAAGTTGAAATCGTCATTATTGTGTAAATAAAATTTGTTTAGAAACTAAGAGTAAAAAACCAAGGATGGTAAATTCCAGAATAAAGCTGAGGTAGAGGATGGGATTTAAGTTGGGTTAAATTCGTCGTTCTGTTTTTTTGACGATTAATTATAGCTGAAAGACAGAAACTTTATAATTATCAGGATACTCTTTATCACGGCACTATTAAACCACTATAAACCAATTATTTATTTAAAGGTTATGAATAAAAAATACATTTTCGAAATATTATTATTTAGGAAACAAAAAATCCTTCCTTGCAATTCATTTTTTTTTCTATACTTTTTTGTGGAAGGTTTTCCAGAAAAATAAATATTGAACAATGTTAATTTTATAATATGAAGATAAAGATTGTTATGGGATCATAATTTTGTCATGGCCTCGGAAATTTTTATCTTATTCTTGAGGCCTCAGTTAAAAGTTCCTGAAATCCTGATCATAATAATAATAATAAAATGAATAATCGAACATTCGTAGATATGGCAAAGGAAGATTCAAAAACCAGTAGGCCTTGATCTTAATTTTCGAATACAATAATGGTTCGGCTCATTAAAAAAACAGTCATAAAATTGATATTATCTTCCGTGTGAATGGATGATTTGGAGAAGAAACATTCACAGACGAAGATACTAAAAGCTTGAAGAAACCCATATAAGTTTCTTTTTCTCCAGGGGCTGTTCAATTGTTTTAAATTATCTTCCGAAGGAAGTTCATAATTAATGATCAAAAAAAAAAAAAAGAACTCAAAATGCTTGAATCCATACATTAAATCATGTCAAAGATCTCATTATTCTTTTGTATAATAAATAACATATGTGACATGCTGCAACAAAGCAATTTTGCAACTTTTAACCCGTTGTACCATTAGCAGCCTTTTAATTATCCAAAAAACATACATATAATAAATGTATAATTAATCCAAAAATATGAGTTCATATTAAGCTCACCTCTTTTTTGGTCTTTTTATTTTAAATAGTTTACTATATATCAATCATTTACTATGTAGAGGAAATAATATAAGAAATTGTCAGCATTCCTATAATAAAATTTCAATCACCTTTGTGCTTTGTGCCGCGGAACAATGAGTTTTACACAATTCAGTGATGAATAGACTTTTATGTAAAAATTGACAATAACTAAATATATCATCAGATTTTTAATCTAATCATTTAAAAGCTTACTATATAATATATTTTAATGGCAGAGCAATAATGATTATTTATTTTAAGTTTAAATTGGCCAAGTTAAATTTGGTGAACAGTTCCTGAACCAATTGAATCAGACATAATTACAATAACCTTTTATATATATTAAAATTTAATTGCAGAAATTAAAATATAAAAATCATTAATTTTTCTTTACTATTTTATATACTTCAAATTCTTCCAATAAATGAACATCCTTATTACTATTCCTAAGATTTAAATTATTTTCATAAGAATAATTAGAAAAATAATAATAACAATAAGGTTGATTATTAATACTAATGAATAGGTGTAAATCATGAAAACTTATAGAATTTTCATAAAATTTTATATTGTCTAAATCCCTATCAATGGTTTGTCTACTATGAAATATTGCATGCCCAGGATTTTTGACTCTACTTAATATTGAATTACCAAGTTGATTTTCATCAATCTTAAAAATAAAACTTTTATCTGTTTCAATAAAATACCTTTCATTTGGTGCTTTTTTGTTTATATTCCAACAAACAGGATTATATCCACCTATCAATTCACCCGTTTCTTTAATTTTAAGTAATACTACGGTTTGTTCAATGTTATAGCACATCTCCTCAAAAACTGCTCTTGAAAAGCCATCTTGAGATCCACAAAGGATCAATTCAAAATCATATGGAATATTATTTTCATTATTTTGATTAATCCAGCTAGAAATTAAAGGGCTCATTTTCAAATTTAATAATTTTTTTGTTCTTGGACCTCTTTGAAGAAGTAACTTTGGCTGCCACTTTTTAGTAAAATAATATCCATGAATTTCTTTGTATAATTTTTCATCAAAAGCCTTTTTATATGGAATGATTTTATTAAGAAAATCTTCTTTAGATATCTCACTGAATCTAACCAATGGAATAACATCTTCTAATAAATATCTTAATTCTTCAAAATCATCATTGCTCCACATTGAAATAATTTTTCCCAATGTTTGATTTTGTCCAATCCCCCATTGAATGACATAATCCCAAACATCAATCTCATCTAATTTTAAATTATCCTTTTTCAATATAGAAACAAGCATAGATTTTTCAATTGCTGCAATATCATTAGATTTTAAAATTGATGCTGGATTTTTACAAATTAATTTATTACAAAAATCTTGAAGTAAGGTGAAAAATTGATGTTTAGATGAAATATTATGAACATAAATTAATTTTTGATGAAGCCATTCATTTTTTTCATTGATTAAATAATTTTGTAAATCATCAATTAATTCATTAAAGTTTAATTCATCACATGCTTCAATAAGTTCTAAGATTTCATATGCATCCAGGCTATCAAGATTAATAATCCCATTATACATATACCTTTTAAAAATAAATAAATAGAAAAAAATAATGATTAGTATATAAATGTTATTATTATTTAATAATTATAATTTAATTTAATTTTAATTTATTCCTACATTAAAAGTACTTCAAAAACTCTTGGAGAAATATTTTCTTTTTCAAACAAAATATTGCCATCATCAGACTTTTTAACCCAATTTTTAGATAAAGCTGTTCTAAAATACAAAGACCTTGCTTTTAAGATGGTGGAATGAGCTTTAAAAATTTTATTATCATCTTCCACTCCAACTTTAATTTCTGTATCATAATAATCTGAATTGTCCAACAAATTTGAAAAATCATTTACTAGCTTATTAATATATTTTAAAGGTGAAGCATTATTAATGTTAAGGTTTTTAAACAAGTATGTAATATTTTCCAAGGATGAAATATTAGACATTTCAAAGATATTTATCTTAAAAAATTTATTTATTTCGCATTTAAAAAAATAATAACAAATCCAATAAATTGGCTTAGTATTAGGGAAAGTTGTTATATACGAAATCTAGGTTTATTATTTAATACGTGAAATATTTAGTGCCACAGCATAATGTAGCTTTTATATATGAATAAAGTTAATCTCAGAATAATTTTATCAAATTAACATAATTAAGAAACACAGATGTAAAAATTATTATAGTGCAGATCATCATCTATACAAAAGTTAAAATTTGAAATATTATGTGATCCATATGTTAAAAAATCATCACCATTCAATTCAGCTTTAAAAAGGGAGTAAATTCATGTAAAAAAACATTTGTCTCGATTTTTTTTTCAAATAAATAATACAATATATGTTGTAAAAAGACATGGAGATATCAATAGCAGATTACACGAGCAAAAGTATCACGTTTCATGATTCTGAAGGTTTGTATGTTGGTGAGAAGCGAGAAGCTATTGTCACAAATTGGAATTCTTAAACCCAAGGAATTTATCATAATAATCATATAACAGCACAAATAAAAAATACAAAAGTTGCCTCCATCACTAAAAGATTGAAGAGTATAGAATCAGGTTATCATTGACCACAACAAATTCTCCATGGATATCTTTGGCATTATCTTCTTCCTTATCAACTTTCTCTTCACAAGCACGTTTGATATTGTCTTCTTCCATTTATCAACAGCAATAACGGAAGAGAGATAGAATTGATAAAAGATCCTGATTATAATGATTAGATGTTGGCGCTACTAATATCAACGATAAAAAGGCTTCAACTGAAAACGTTAATAAGCAAGCATGAAATAAAATTAAAAAAAAAAAAAGATAAAATATAACAACTGAAAACGTTGATAAACAAACATAAAGATGATGACCAAAATCTTTTATGAAAGAGAATGTTCAAATAAAGAAGTTCCTACAATTTTGATGAAATACGAATCAAGCTTGAAGGGGTTTTTTGACCAAGTTTATTTAACACCGCGGTCATTTGAACGTAATGAACAAAAAATGGACCATATGAAGAGATTAATGGTGTTCATATGTTATCTTCTTGCTTCATTAAATAATACAAAAATTAATTCTTTTAAGTTCGACCTTGCATTCTATTTAGGTTCGGTAAGTACTGCCACTATATCAAGCACGAAATCAGTATCCTTTGATTACTAAAACTTCATCTAATTGTGGTGTTAATTGCATTCTTTAGTTACAGAATAACCAATCGTCACCTTCCAAGAGGCTTTGTTACTTCTAGGAAACCATTTACCAACATTTTTTGCAAATACGTATATTGTGATTACACTAACTATACTAAATATACTAATTTGAATAATTATAGTGTATATACTCACGTGTGGACATGGTTATCACAATCATTGTCTACAAAGGTGCCGATCTAAATGTTTGATATCTTGGACTATCTTCAAGTCGAAATCAAAAAAAATGTCAACGCATTAAAAGAAAGTATGTCCAAAAGATTAAACTAAAATGAGTTTATCGAAAATATCGAAATACAGTTGATGATTTGGTAATGTTGAATCAGCAATAAATGATGCAACATCAACAATGGAAAATTTTATTAGGACATGCAAAAAAAATTTTTTGGGTTGTAATTTTGTTTTTATTAATGATTTTTTCATACATCGTTCATGTTTTGTCTTAATCGTATATCTTATTATATTAAGGTTATTTTGATTATATCGAGAGATATGGTCAAGAGAAGGGTTAGGAAGAGTGTTATTCTTCAACCAAGTCGAAAACCAACCCTTTAAATACATTTTCGAGTAGTACAATTTAATTTGTTAGACTATTTCAAAGGTTTGTCCGCATGGTTGCTTCCAATATCTTAAATTCGAACCATTTGTTAACAAAACAACTGTCGGTGAAGTGATTGTTAGCAAAATGAATCAAACCAACATTTATTTATTTTTTACGTTATCAAATTCACGATCTTGATTGGTCAATCAACAATTGCTTGGGTTAAAATTTTGTTACCTGTTCTTATTCCTTCGCTCAAACAAATAATTGTTTTTAATGCTTAGTAAACGTTCTGGTCTTGGGTAATTCCCGTTTATTTATTCATTCATTCATTTATTCATTGCAGAACAAAGGTCAATCGGATGGATCAATTGGAAAAAAATTTATTTTACAAATTTTGATTGTTAAAACAATCAACCAAGCCCTTTTCTTTTTGATTAAAAGTAAAAAGAATAATGATTAGTAAAAAAAAAAAGGGCTTTTCCTAACGTTTGTTCATTTATCCCAGATTAAAGATCATTCGGGTGTTTTTTTTCAAGTCTAAGGATAAGCATCAAGCGAATTTCAATTGTTTTTTTCTTAAGAGTGTTTGCCATATCAAAGATCAATCGGATTTCTCCAAAAGGAAATTTTTCGATGGATTTTATCCGAAAGGAAAATTTTTTCTTATCCAGTCATCCACCATCCTCCTAAATGGTCAAAATCAAAAAAAAAATTTATCTGAAAGAATCCTTCTAATGATCAAAAATCAAACATTTGTACATATTGTTTGTTTACCGATTGACAATGTAGAAAAAAGTCTTTGATTAATTGAAAGATAACCAACAATTAATTAATATTAACAAGCTTAAAAATGAAGTTTTATTAAAATTCCATGTTCAACAATGGACTTGTTGACTTTAATACAATTGCATTTTCTCTTTCTATAAAAGTTTTCTAAATCAACTCAAACATATAGTATTCGAAATTTTTTTTCATTTTTGAAGATTATTTGTCGTTAGAAATTTCATGGAACAGTTTCATTTTCATTTCCGAAACTTCATATTTAATGTTAAGATCTTTACACATATATTCCACCACATGACTCCATTCAATTCCTAAATCGGATTTACTCCACTCTACGACATCTCCTCGTGCATTGACATTATATATTCTTTCAGACATCCAGTTGTATAATGTCTGCATTTCTCCTGCTACAAAATTTACATCAATAGTAGTAGTTTGATTTTGACGATGCTTCCAAAATTTCTGAAAAGTTTCTAATAGTTTGGGATTCTTTTCAAGATATTTCTTCCACATTTCTTTTCAGTTTCCACGAATATTCATCACACTTTCTTCCCAACGTTCTAGAAATCAGTTACAAATCCAAAAAAAATGGATAAACAAATAAAATGTTCATAGTAGAAGTAAATAATTTTTTACTAACCCAAAACACCTCTAACATGCACAGATCCTTTTATTCTCAAATAGTCCGATTCTATCCGACCCGAAGAAATAAGATTCGAGATTAATTGTTAAAAAGCAACGTTAAGCAATTCCAAGCAAAATTCACCATACGCTCTCTAAATATCTCTAAATCTTTTGTAAGTACAATTATTTCTTTTTCCTTTTCTTTTGCATTTATTTCTTTTCTCATAATTTCACGTTCCAGGTGACGAAACTTCTTAAACAATACCATCTGTTTGGGAGCTTCGAGTTATTTAAAATCATCATTAATATCCTCCTCATCTTCAGGTATATTTTTTCGATATATAAACGTTTGCTTAATACTGAGAAAAAGCTTTTGTTTGCCATAGAGAAAAGAGATTTGTTAACTATGGGGAAAAAAAGTTTTTTTGATGTAGGGCGAAGGAGGTTCATGGAGTTAAGGTTTAAATTTTGTGTTGGGTATTAGAGAAATACGTTTTTGACAAAAACATTAAAAGCCGTAATTAGCAAAAAAATGACATTATTTGGGCCAAGACATTAGTCTATTTTTATTAAATTCAAAACATATAAATATGACAGCTGTTCCCGTATTTTTTTCGTAACTCCAACGTGGAGAGAGTCATTTCTCTCGGGCCATTTCGGCACAAGATAAAATTCAAGTTTACGAATGTGCATGCTATGTGAGCACATTCAAACTATGCTTCGCATTCGATGCTAATTTTGATGCTCTGAACGATATGTCACACTCACCTACTACTACCATAAATATCCGACCACCGGAGTTGTGTAACGTCAAATGAAAAGAGTCCTTACTAAAAAAGCAACGTTTTCTCAAATAAAACCTTTCTTACTTTACTAAGTAGATTTGTACTTGATATCAAAATCTCCAAATTACAAAAGCTTCGAAGTGTTTGATATGTTATTAATGGAAACATTTAGCAAATAGTTCAAAAAACCAAATTTTCAATCGGAATTTTTACATGTAATATAGGTCAAATTTCTTAGTTGTAATGTATATTACTTCATTAATAAAACGTGCTCAACGTAATGAGTTACATATATCTACAATAGAGTGTCAGCATAAATTAGTTCGTGAAAGGGGTTTAAAAAAGTATCCGAACACCCCGTAATTTTATTATATAAAGCACTTAAAGTTGACAAAATCCAAATTTTAAGGTTTTACGTTTTGTTATCTATACTTGATCAATTTTTAACCATATATAATTCAAAATATTTTAAGTGGACTTACCCAATGACATAATTCATGATTCAACAGAGTTTTACTAAGCTCAAAGTTTTCATAAAATCACGAAATTTTTTGTCTAATTTAAAATTTTCATCCTAAATTCATTAATAATGCAAACTTGTCGGGACTTTAAATTTTTATTCGAATTAACTTTAAAAACATGTTTACTTAATGTACCAGTCCCGGTTTGGTTAATAAAACTTTGAACTGCGTGAGATATAAGTTTACCAATTATTAAAATGATCGGATCTTTACGTTAGGTGAGTGTATATGATTGATGTCTTGTGATTTCATGACACCAGAATATCATTGCGCCATAATGCTAATCTGTAGTTCACGAAACTCACTGTTACGTTTCGTTTAAAAAATTGTTATTTATGAAAATTATAACCTAAAATGATACAAAACATTATTTATATGAAAAAAAAAGGTTTCCGTGATCTCATATAACTTCTAACTTAAAAACACCAAATTTTATGATATATAAGGCTCCGAATTAATCGAATCTAATCGAACTTTAGAGTGATTCGATTCCATTCCTAAATTTTCTTAACGTCATATTGAATGCAGTGAATCTCAATGTAGTGTACCTCAATTTAATGAATAATAACAGATTGAGGTTAATAATAATAATATTCTTCTCAATATAACGGATTTTTTGATATAGTCGCAACGGATAGACGGGACACATAATAATAAGAAAAATTTTATATGTTTTTATATGTTAAGCAAAAATTTTAAAAATCCGTTATGATAAGATTTAATTATTATTATTATTTATAGTCCGCTGTGACAAGGTTGGAATATAATAATAATGGATTTTTGGAAAAAATTTTCTAAACCCAAACTATCTGCTAAACCAAGATTGTGTATATTTTAAATTTTTTAATTGATAAAGAATATTATTTAGTGATGGTAGCCGAAACTGTTTTTGAAAAAAAGGTTATTTCGTCCAATACATATAATAAGTATCTAAATCAATCTACTTTATTTTAAAAACTCACAATTACAGCCATTAAAATTAGTTTCGTCAAAGTTTAGGCCAATTAATTTCGGCAATTTCGGCCCACTAAGTGTAGTTTTGGCCACCATCACTAGTTCAAATCGAGTTGAGTTGAATCAGTTTGAATCAAATTATATATTCGAATCAGTTCAAATCAAATTGAATCGAATTTCATTGATTCGTTCGGAGCTTTAATAATATATATTAATGAATTTTTGTTAAATTAGATATCATTCATTCTTTGTTAAAATTAATGATAAATCATAGATGTATCATAAACCTTTAATTTCTCACATTGATTGAATTGAATAAAGCAAACACATAAATTTAGGTTGTATTTATTTACAATATGTTTTCAGCCCAATTTTTTTATATTTTCATAAAAAAGTAATTATTACTTATATTATTTTTGAGAACATAATATTTTCAAAAAGTCAGTCATATCTTGAGAGAATAAAATGGAACAGTTGATAAATCAAGATTAATAATTAAATTAGTTCTTTTAAATTGAATATCTGTGAATATCCTTGTGATTTCTTTTTTGACCTTTGGAAATTAAGACATATTGCACCCTGTATGCAGTGTATAAAATTCGTGTGCGCAACCTTCTTAAACTGTGTACAATGAGACAAAAATTTTTGTGCAGGCTCTCTACAAATAGGGTTTGTATAGGACCAGGAAAACTCTATCGTATGTGACCATCAAATTAAATGACAAATCATATTAATGTGAATCTTAGTTATAATTATGTGAATTGATTTTCCGAACACATTTTAAAATTATTAATAATGCGAATCAAAATAGCCGAGGACATATGAAATTATCTTTATTGATTAAAAATATTTAAAAAAAAGTTTTGTGTACTTGATTGACAAATTATTATAAATTAAATATGTTTCACCATCTACTGCAATCAAAAAAGGATTAATATAATAAGAACGTATTCCCAAAAAAATAAACTACTTCTCATGGTGTAATATGAATTGTAATGTCTCCTGCAAATTTTCACATGAAAAATACTGTTGTGATACAGGAAGATAGGCCTTAATAAAAATATATGATAAATGACCTAAAATCCTGCCGGCTTTTCTACCCATGAATGTCTTTTTCATAAAACGTTTATAACTTTGCCCAAACACTTGATAATTGACTCCAAGTGAAATAATTTGGCCACATTTACAAATAACTTTTTTTAGCATTGACAAATTCTTGAAAGTTAGGTATGTAGTAAAACGTTTTTGGCGTGAATCATAAGGATTTTTTTATTATTATTTTTATTATGATTTTTAAATTTTAAATTTTAATTTTATTGTGACATTTTTTTAATATTATTATTTATTATATAGTGTAACGATACATTTTCTAATGTCTGCGAATCAGTGTAACCGATAACATTTTTTCTTCGAATATTTTTTAAGGCACTTTCGAATCATAGTGTTGGCGGTCACATTCAATAGAGTAGAGTTTTCCCGGTCCTGTTTGTATTCACAAATACCGTAAGGAAGCCACACAGGGTCACACACAGGGCTGGAAATAGGGTCTGAAAAAAAAACGGAAATTTCTCTTGAATGCTAAAAATTTTCCGGAAGAAAATTCTAAAAAAAGAAAAATTTTTTGGGTGCTAAATTTTTTTCAAATTTAAGAATGTTCTTATTTTATTCTTTTGTTTTTTTACTAAGAGCATCACTAAAACCATAACCAAATAAATCAGTACCTTCTAAACCAATCATCATTAATAAGTACAATGTGCCATTTTCCATTGCATTACATTTGATAATATTCTGTTTGCTAAAACCTCTTTCACAATCTACACTAGAAAATGGAATTGAGTGCACTATTTCCATAAGTTTTAAGATATAAATATAAGACTTGGAAGTTTGGAAATTGGAATATCTTCTTTTGCTATCCAGTAAATTATTTCATTACATCAATTATATATTTGTTTCCATTACTAATGGCTCTTTTGGAAGACTCTTGCATGGTTATTCTTGACTTTTCTAGAAACAAAGCATCTTTGTGTTGGTTTGAAAGCGCATCAGTGGCTAGAGCAGTAGATTTTGAAACATTCTTTGATCCTAATAATAACATTATAATTATACATGAAGTTGAAAATATTTTGACCATTTGCAGATCTGGTCGAAATAGGGTTGAAATAAGGTTGAAACTGATTTTTACTATGTAGTTGTCTCAAGTCGACTTTGGGTTTTTAATTTTGACTTATGTATAATTATAATATTAGTAAATTAATAATTACAAAATGCAAAATCAATTATATTTATTTGTCACCTTTTCCTGTAAATAGATTTTTTTCCAATGTACTTTATAAATTGTGCAAAACATTCTCTTCATTGTTGTATCATATTTTAACCATTTATATATGTTAACCATTCATGCCAAAAACTTCTTCCTGATTTTTAAAATGCACTTTTTTATTTGACATAATTCTTTATTTTATTTTATTTTTTTGATTTTTTTGAAGTATCATCATCATCTGAACCTTGAATTGTCAAATCACCTGGGCCTTCTACATCTGATTAATCAATATTTATTTCATCTATAAATGCTTCATCATCCTAAATTTCGGTAGTCAAATTATCTAAATTTTCTTGTTCTATACCATTTGTTTTTTTGAATAAAAGAAAACAAAAATACATAATTCATATTTAAAGTGTATATATTTTTAAATTTAATAATTTAATAGCAGTGAAATAAGATTTAAATTGAGTCAATATTTTTCTTCTGAAAATTCAAAAGATACAAATTATGGTTCTTTTCTAAAATATTGAAGCAACGGCACACATATACTGTATGTATACATATTTAGTATGGTTGGCTCGGTCTAAAGACCTCCTATTGCTGTGCCATGCGGCCAAATTTCAAAATAGCAATTTTGTAATTCGTTCAAAAATTTTCAAAAAATAGGACTTTACGTGATTTTAGTTTTCTTACTATTACTGCCAAATTTAGATACGTTAGTCAAGAGCTAGTCTAAATTTGGTAATGTTTTCCTAAATTTAGAAATGATCATAGTGGACAAAATTCCTCGCGAGCATAGTAAAGTACATGCTTTAAAAAAGAATAGAATTCTACAACAAATAATTTTTTTGAGAAAATCTCTCTATTACATTAAAACTAAAGACATATTCTATCAACTAATAGAGCTATTTTTTTAAAAGGTAAGACAGAAAGTGACTTCTATACTTTTAAAATTTAGGAGGTCTTTAGACCGAGCCAATTATATAAAATTTTTTTTATGCGGATGGAAAAATTTGTACAAAAAATAAAAATAAAAATAAAAATAAAAAGGAAAAATATAAATATCCGGCAACTCTTTTTTTTCCGGGAATTAAAATGTTTTAAAAATCCGGATTTTTATATTATTTCCAGCCCTGTTAATGATCGGCAAATTTTTGCAGTTGTTTCACGAATTAAAAGTTTAAAAAATAGCATTAAAAGTTTAAAAAATAAATTAATAACAATAAACTTTGAAATAAAATCAATTGGTAATATTTTACAATAAAGGCAAATTAATTTTGATATAAAAAATAGTTATTGTTTGGTGTAAAAATAGTTCAGATAATAAAAATAATTTGTTGATATAAATTTTTTTAGTTTCAGTAGGAGTTTGAGATTTAGGTTTTGGTATTTTTGTGTTTCAGTTTCAGTATGGATTTTAAATTTCGGTAAGGTTTAAATTTTAAATCTCTCTAAACTAATTTAGGAGCGTATGTCCCTAAACTCGGAGTCTAGGATCACAACATTGGTGCAATAGTTTTAAATCATAAGCACAAAGAATTTTAAGTAATTATTTATGAAATAATTAACTTTAAAAGATTTGATTATTCATGTAATTGATTAAATGATATCAAACTGCTTTTCGTGTTCCAGGGTCATTTAACTAGTTGGACGTTAAATGAAACGGCTTATTTATTAATTTGGCTCTATCTATCGAAGGAGGTTATCTGGTAAAACTCGGGAAGGACATAAAATCATGGCCAAATTCATCAATCCTAAATTGCAAACGAGGCACATTATACTTACTCGAGAGGGCAGGTATAGTGGGTGATCAAGTTTTCTATGTTCAATAAATTAAAGAGCATCGATAAACTTGGGAATATCTGGGATGCTTCATATTTAAATATTCATTGCTCCCTCCTTTTTTTTAAAAAAAAAAATACAACGGAAAAAATGCATTACATGAGAATGTAACCAACCTGTAAAGTTTGTAAAGTTTGAGGTTTCTATCTAGGAAAATAACAATTAAAAAAATTAAAGATTCAACCATATTTTTTTTTTTTTGAAAATTTAATCCGTCATTAGGTACAAAAATATGAGGATAAATATTTAATCTACTAGCTTAGTTGAAAATTCTAAACCTGTAATTTCATTATTCAACTCATTCTAATGATCAGCATCTGCTTGCTAAATTTCTCATCTGGAAGTTTTTTATCGTTCTGACTACAGCTGTTCTTGCAAAGCCAAGTGATTTAGAAATATTATTGCTGCGTTCCTAAAGTCCAATTATTTGTCCACGTTTAGACTCTTTAAAATTGACAATTTTTATTTAACTTTCAAATTTAGCAAAGTAAATAACAAAAAAACGTAAAAATATACGACGTGTACTCAAGTTATCACATGCTAAAATTCAGGTGTCGTTGACATGTAATTTTTGGGCAATTAAGCATTTTTTTGACAAGCTGTATTTTTTTAATGACGTTTATTTTAATATTTTCCTAGACTTTAAATTTTTATATCATTATAATGTACGTTTTTGCGGAATTATTAGATTTGTGGTGATTGAAACTTTTGTCCAGGGAGCACATTTGGTCCCATTTGTTTTGCCCTCGCAACTCATAGTATTAGTATTAGTGTGCTGATGAGATTTTTTAGAGTACACATTAATATATAACTAATCTTTCTTTATCATGAACTCAATTTATTAGTTATTTGCTATTGCTACTATTTATATCTTACTTCAAAGATTTATTTTCTTCCGACTAAATTTTTTATTAAAGTATAAGAAAATTGGCATTTATGGATAAATGATCCCAACAAACCGATATAAATATTCGATTAATCATCCTAATATTAGAATATCAGCATTTCTAATAGCTGCGGATTCTTGATAAAATAAATTATAAAAGCCTTAATGAAGTAAACTTCAGCTCGCTATATCATAACGAAGCAGAAGTATCCAGGAAGGGGCTAGAGATTAATGTAACTAAATGAATCAGGGAAACAAAGCGACATGACTGCATCATAATTACAAGGTAATGTTGTCTGTATTGTGGAAAATATGCTAAAGTTGCTGCATGGAGAAATTCAATTTTATATGCAGAATCGGAATGTTCCAGATGATGCCTTAAGTTACACCTTTGGGAATTGTGGAAAGAGAATATGCTAAATAAATACACGACCACAAAGATACAAAGGAAAAGTTTACTTGGCTTTTTCAAGCATTTATTTCGACTAGTGAGCTTAATTGTTCTGGATTATGAGCTGGATTTTAGGTTAATAAGAAGATCTTGTTTAGCTATTTGGGCTGACAAATTAAAGATTAACTGCTGTGCTTTACTTTCGGGTGAATAATATAGTAGGTATAAGTTATTGTCAAAAGACAATACTGACACTTTTCCTTTGGGGAGATAAAACCATCACATTTGAGATATGTTAATGATTTATTTGATTTCATATTTATTGTATCGAAATAAATGTTTGCTAAATAGTTAATAAAAACATTAACATACACTCTTGTCCACCAAATTTCTACAATTCTCCATTACTATCAACTAAAACTTAAAAGATTAAACACAATTACCAAACGAAATGCCATTAACTCATTAATTAGTCATTACTCAATAGATAATTAGGTATATCAGAAACTATATTACCTCCTAAATCGGCAAAATATTCACCAAAGTTTATCATGGATGGTGGGATTGTGGTCCAGACCATCCCGACAGCGCAAATGTTGACTTGGTGTTTTCACCCTTCCTAACAAAGTATGATCAAAAAATCACATCATCAAAGGAAGATACATAGCTGCAGGCTTACTCTTTCTTAATCGAATCAAGCTTCGCATTATCCAAGTATATTCACCAGCAATCTCTGATCCTAACATTACTAACTCCAGCTCATAATCAACTAATTTCATTTATCAATCGAAGCTCGCAAAATAATTTCTCTTTAATTATAATGGGTAATTTCAATTCGAACCAATTGTTGCTTCTTCACATTTATTGTTGGTTTCTTTAGAATCTGTAAATCATATTATAATTGTTTGAATTTTTTTTTTTTTGATTGTTGAAATGCTTCTTTATTTATTATTTCCGAAAACAAATCCTCATTCATTGATTATCGAACTAATTCTAATGGATCATAATCTAGACTAATATTATCATCATTATAATCTTTACAGCTTTCCAATTCCATATCCTCGTCCGTCTTCCAAAAAAATTATCTTCTAAATCCATAATATCGCGAACTTTTAAATCCTCCGTTTCATGATCATTGTTATCATCAATATAATCACTAGACTATCGCCCGAATTAATTTATGCTTCAACCATATACCCTTTAAATTCTTTTCTGATAAGTCTGGCCGGTATATTGTAATTATTTTTTAATATTGTTCAGATAAAAAGGATAAATTTTAGCAATATTTTTTACAGAATTAATATTTGGATTTTGACTATTCTTCCTATAAAGTCCCCTAAATATAAACCAATGCATTCATATCCACCATTATGTGGAGCAATTGAGAAGAATTTAATTGCTAATGGCCATAATTATCGTATACCATCATGAAAGTTGACTTTCATATTGATCATTATATGTTGCATTATAATGTACATGTATCTATATTTCTGCGGTCGAGAAAGGTTTTTAATTTTTGGATATGCTGGTAAATATTAGTGATGTAAGCCGGTAGAAAAAACTTAGCTGGCTATGCTGTACAACTCTTAGCCGGCTAATAACTTAAATAAATCTCAGTTGATGGGAAGCTTTTCAGATGGTACTGAGCTTGCCGGTATTATTACTAATACTATTATTATTATTATTTACTATCGTTATTACTATTTAATGGTTCGAGTAAGACCTATTCGAATTATTTGCTTTATTCGTTAACATTGAAAATTTACTCGCTATCAATCTGAGTATTCGAATTACATTGAAGATTTATTCTAATAAACCAATAAACGAATAATTCGAATAATAGTAACTCGAATTAAGATAGTATTATGACGAATATAATCTCTAACTATTACTTTTATCCTGCTACGAGTATTATTTTTTTAATTTTTTTTGAGGAAACGTATGATTTTTTTGTTATTCTAAGTAATGCAGATGGACCCATACTAACTAAGTGTCTATGCCACTGAAGTCTGCACTAAAATTTTTGGCGTGAAAATGAATACTAAGAGAAATTTTTTTTTAGCCGGCTCATATCACTAGTAAATATCCTATATGATAGAATCCTTTCAAATTTATTAGCACAAAATTTTTTAAGACTAGAGTTTGTGTTGGTGTGAATTCTTTTAATTGCAACAGCCAACTAACTTAAGAATTAAGTATATACAGTAAGCAATACATCTAAGATCAAATATATGAGGTATTCTTCAGAAATATTTCTCTAGCCAACTTAACATTAGATTCATTATCGGTTACTATAGCCACGAAACTTTGTGAACCTATTTTACAGCAAGAAATTGATCTGTGTGACTACAATGAGAAAGACTTTCTACAGAAAATAAATATTGTTGTCTATTTGATGTACTGCATATATCAAAAAATTCCATAGAGTTGCATTTAGGATCAGACCAACCGATCTAGTTAGTGCTAATGTCAAATTATCATTTGAATCAAATATTGTATTTAATTGCGGATTAGTTAATGAGATTCATCTATAAATAATTTTCTGATAGATACTCACGAGAAGAAGGTTCATATGCAGGTCTTAATTGTTTCAAAAGTTCTATAAAAAAGGGATTTTCAACAATATTCCATGGAATGTACAACATACAAAACCTGTAGTAATGATTTATCAATTGAATTTTTTTCTTTGGTTGTGCTTTCATAAAAGAGTTTGAACCTTTTGTTTTGTGTTTCGTTGTTTCATTGATTGTTAATTCCATCCAAATAAAAATGAAAAATAGAATAATGAATCCAGGACATTCATTAGCTGAATGAGCCTTTAGTTTAAAAGGTGTTCCAGAATTCCAGGTTTTTGGGCAATATTTGCAAGATGCTGAGTAATGTCCTTTTATTTTCCCTTCCTTTAATGAAGTGTCTATCCAACCTAACTTCAACCATACTCCACTTATAATCATTGCAGCTGGATTAATTCCATCATCTCTAATTAACTCCGTATGTCCAATATTTACTTCTCACCAAAAAAATCTCAATCATTATCCCTCACATCATCTAATAAATTTCTATTATAAAAATATGTGGCTTCCAATGATGTACATTGTTTAACTCGTGATTAAAACAAACAACATCAATCTAAAACAAAACAGCTAATCAATTGTATCCACTGCCTAGGTGGTATCCGGATCAACCGACAATCTCTATGATTCAATTAAAATTGCTAATAGACTTTGTTTGGATTAAAGACACCTACTGTAATTGGTTACCATTATAAAACATTTACACTACCCGGACAAAAGTTTGTGAACGTTGTTTTTTGTTAATTACGCAAAATACTACATAATAACAACACATAAAATTTTAATATTATACGGCCTAGGTTCTTGTTCGTTTTTGTATAAAATTTGATGTTTTTTGTATTTCTAGTACTTTATTAATTAAAAAAAAACCGAAAGTTGATTAAATTTTAAAATGTTTACAGTATTTTCATGATTTTTCAAAAATTTTTATAATAAAAATATTTAAAATTATATCATATAAAATTTATGGTTTTGGAGAATGAACTGTATGATTTTAAATACTTTAACGCATCTAGATTTTATTTCTTTCGTTATTTTTTTTTCTAGATCTAAATCATGATCTGCAAAAAAATTTTATTAAAATCATAAAAATGCCAAAATATGCGGAACTGACTGAACTTGACTGTGGAAAAGTTTTGGGTCTTCATCTATCTGGAAATAGTATGTCAGAAATCTCAAAAAAGCTCAAAATTTCAAAGGGTAGTGTTTGCAACATCATAAAACGTTACAAGAACTCTGATAATGTAAAAAGTGCACCTCGAAGTGGAAGACCCAAAACTTTGAATAAAGATGATCAAAAGATATTAGAAGAGATAGTAAATCAAAACAATCACAACTCTTCTGGTCAGATACGAGAAAATTTATCTGTAGCAATCAGTAAAGAGGTTTCTACAAGAACAATTCGTAGAAACCTTCATGAACTTGGAATTTACTCGCGAATTGCTGCAGTGAAACCCCTTTTGTCTGAAAAACAAAGAATAAACTGACTACAGTGGTGTAAAAGAAAAAGAAGCTGGTCCATTGCAAACTGGAAGACAGTGATTTGGAGCGATGAATCACGCTTTACAATTTTTAGGAATGATGGTCCTGGTCGTGTATGGAGAAAGAATGGTTGTCGTTATGATATTGAAAACCTTGTTCCATCAGTAAAGCATGGTGGTGGTGGGATAATGGTTTGGGGATGTTTTTCGGGAAAGGGGTTAGGCCCTTTAGTAACGGTGGAGGAAAAGATGAATCGTTTGGATTACATCAGAATCTTGGATAAAAATTTGCTGCCTTTAATTAGAAAGAAATTTCGCGATAGAAGTTATTCCTTTCAAGATGACAACGCACCTGTTCATACTGCTAAAGATGTTAAAAATTGGATGGTAAAGAAAAAAATAAATATTTTGGCTGATTGGCCCTCTCAATCACCAGATCTTAATCTGATTGAACATCTCTGGGGTGAACTTGAGAGGAGGCTAAAAAAACATGCATTGCATCCAAAAAATAAATCAGAATTGGAAGTTGTGGTGAAAGAAGAATGGTTAAAAATACCTTATGAAACTTTAGAAAAACTCATTGAAAGCATGCCAAGAAGAATTGAGGCATGTATTTCTAATGATGGGTGGCCCACTAGATATTAGTCAATTTTTTCAATTTTAACTTTTTGAAGATCTTTTCAAAAAAAAAGTATTTCGTTTTTTTTTTTATTAATAAAGTACTAGAAATACAAAAAACATCAAATTTTATACAAAAACGAACAAGAACCTAGGCCGTATAATATTAAAATTTTATGTGTTGTTATTATGTAGTATTTTGCGTAATTAACAAAAAACATCGTTCACAAATTTTTGTCTGGGTAGTGTATATAAAATACTAATATATTAAAAAAAAAATCATGTTATCATTACTTCATAAAACTGTTTTTTTATAAATCTCTCTAAAACTAATTAACTAACACTAAATGAGATCAAAGAAGCTTGAAAAGCAAGTTTTGTAAATATACTTTATGAATGCTTTATCTAGTTATATGATATGCAATAGTTCTTTACCTATTACCATATATTTTTGTATCTTACTAAGTACTTGATTGAATTGAGTGATCTTATATTCAAAAGAAAGCCTGAATTCTATTGCACATAATATTCAAAACTTATTTATAGTTAATATTTAGTAGTTATTTAATATTGATTTTAATCACAATTTGTTGATGCATTTTAATAATATTATTACATTTCTCTTCTTTTTGACAATTTGTATATTATTGTTGCTTGCTCACACTATCTAATTATTTTAATAATCATTATTTATGTAGAAATGAAAACTTTAAACTGCATTTATTTCTTACAATTGGACAAAAATTTTACTTGCAGATCATCCAATTTTGCAATTAATTACAACAAAATGTGGTACACTTTTGTCCAGCATGGCGTGCCATAGAAATGTTTCAAAATGATAGTGGTGATAATTTAGTTGATGATCCTGATGATAGTGATGAATGTTTGGACATAAGTGAGGAAAATACTACATTTATACATAGAAAATTCATTGACTTAAATCATGAATTATTAATAAATGATATTGATAATAATTTAACTGATGAATTTGTTGAACTTGGTGATATTGATTTTGATATTGATGAAATATTAAATAGAGTAGAAAGTTAGATTATTTGATGAGCTAATTTTTTTTGGACCTTTACATTTTTATGGTTTTTTATAACAAATTTACAATAAATTTTTTGCTAGTAATGTGTTTTATGTAAGAATAAAAGAATATATCTATTGTTTTGATCTATATATAGAACTATTGCCATTTTGGGATTTGGCTTTGGGATTTGGGACAACTTTGGGATTTGTACCACTTTTGACTTTGGGATTTGGGCATTGGATTTGGGACTTAGCCTTTTGAGTTTGGGTGGCAAGTATAACTACATGATAAATATTAATTGGATCATCAAAATTATTTATTCTTTTTTTCAAAATAACCTTTTATAATGAGCTTTGAAACTATTAATGATGCCTGTATCATATGGTTGTAAATGTGCTGTGGTATTTGGCGGTAAATAATGAATTGTTATGTTTGGGAAAGTGACACCCTCTGTTAAGGTACACTTGGTGGACAAAAGTTTGCATCCAAAATTTCTTTTCAATTTATTTCAAAACTAAAATATTGTAATCTTTATATCATTCGAAAGCTCTTGTTCTTGAGAATATGTTTGTTACATAAATTTTGAAGCTTTGTCATAAAAAAAGATAAAAAATAAAAAACGATGTAAAAATAACAAAATATTTTTAAATCAATTTTGAAAAATGGGAAAGAACTGCGAATTTAAATTTAATTGACATTAAATTTAAAAATAAAAAATGATGTAAAAATAACAAAGTGTTGATAAATAAATGGCTTATTTTTTATTTCAAAAAAAAATTATTTAATATCTAGTTGGCCAACCATTGTTGACAATACAATATTCAACCCTTCGGGACATACTGTCATGATCATATTCTCAAGAACAAGAGCTTTTGAATGATATAAAGATTACAATATTTTAATTAGCATAGTTTTGAAATAAATTGAAAAGAAATTTTGGATGTAAACTTTTGTCCACCAAGTGTTTTATTGAACAAATTTCAAATTTTTGTGCAGCAGTAAGGTGGATTGTGGTTTTTTTGTCCTTGTTGAGACATTAGAAATTTTTTTATTAAAAAAAGTTTAATTTTATATTGTGTATGGATTTTTATTATTAAATTTGGACAGACGGGATTTTTATTGTTTCGGTATAGACAGACAGAATTTTTATTACTATTATAATTTTGTTTTGTATACGGACAGACGGATTTTATTTCAAAAAGAAAATTTAAATTTCATGACAAAATTTAAGCTTTATTTATATCCTCAAAACTTCAATATCAATGAAAAATAATTTGACGTTTTTAAAATAAACTAACCATTCAGTTCAAAGAAAACACAATATGGATTTTTTTTTACTTTTAGATTTCTTTTCCCATTTCTCTATTTTTGTCAATTAAATCAATGGCATTCATTTACTTGATAAAGTGTTTAATAAATCATTGTTAAAAATCAATATACACATTTCCATCAAATGTTAATAATAGGTCAATTATTTTATTTTACTTATTATCATTACAATTGAATATCTTGGATAGAAGCTATAAAATAAAATATAACGAATGAGCAATTGCAGATGAATATCTTGTAATAGTAAACAAAAAGATCAAAATAAAAATACTTTTTAGTATGATCAAAAAATCGGTATATATAACGCGACCAGTAATATATTGGTGGGTTTTCTAGCAAAAACCGTGTATAAGGCCTCCAGGCCAAAATTGAGTTTTCTGCATAATATATGTCTATACCACAAGGATTATAACTGGTAAAAATTTTAGACATTATTTACTTAGTACAATTAACAAGATATAAGGTTTGAAATATTCACTTTATATATCAAAAACATGTGTAACATATTTTGCAAAGATCATCACTCAAAAAAATTTATTATACTTATATATACCCGGTTTTTGCTAGAAAACCCCCATATTAATATATATAAATTTTCAATAAGTGTTCGTTATACGGAATAACGAAGTTTACTATATAAATTCATTTGACTATTCAAACTTAAAATAAAAATCGAAGGTCATGAAGGTAACAGACAACACATTTAGTTATCTATTATATTACTATATATATACAAAAAGATTCTATTTATTTTTTTTTTATAGAAATTTCAAATAATTTGTAAATTCAATTTAATAAAACGTGTAAAAAGAAATGGACCTTTGTAATTTCACAAACACCAATTTATTCTCATTTTATTTATAGATAGTTAGTTATGTAAATATAAAATAAATAAAGATTTCCACATGATATCGGTCAGATTTTTTCGCAAAGAAAATTTTAAATAAATTAAAAATATAAATGTCATCGATTCTGTAAATAATTAGTATGATAATTGAATGGATCCTTGTCTTTTATTTTTATTGTTATTAATTATTTGTTTGTTTGATTGATGACTTTATTCTAAATCAAGAACGATAATTATCAATAAAGAAGCGCTTGATTCAAAACATACCAATAAATTCAAAAGGCTTCAAAATAATAATTTTCCATTTTGTAAAGAATATTTAAATTTTATTATTTAATCGTAACAAATAAAACAATATTTGCATTTATATTTCTTGAATTTTATTATTAATATAATTTAAATATCGATTTTAAACCAATTGGCTATATAATAAATATCCCTTTAATTCTTTTTTGAGTAATTTCCTTCAACGGGATCAACTTTTATAGAATTCTCCACCAATATGGCAAAGTTCATTATTTGTGTACCACGTGATACCGCAGTACAATTTATTATTAAATCTTAAAATATTTCATAAAAAACAACTTAAATATTTAAATGTAAATTCATAATTTTTTTTACGTATATTCAAATAAATAATGTAAATGTGCATATGCGTATCTATCTTGAAAATCGTTTCAATTATTTAATAGTATATTTATTTTACATAGATTAACATATAATATTTATATAATGATTTTTTTTTTACAATATTTTCTTAAATATAGAATTGGTCATCACAAAATTCCATGAAATTTTCAACCCATGGATTTTCATCTAAAACATATTGACAAGGATCGAGCGAATTTGATATGCCACAAACGTTTAAAATGTTTGGATAAATTATCGTTGGCTCTGAATAAGATAACTCATTATTTAGGTTTTCAAAGAAATTCACTGTAAAATTTTGGCAAACATCATTACTGATACTATCATTTTGTTGGAAACGTTGATGTTGTTGAGTGTTTCGTGGGGGAAATTCGCCGTTATCAGTTGATGGAGAAATGTTCAAAGGAGGAGTGTTGAAATAACTTTGATCAATGTGGTTTTGATGGTGGTGGTGATTATCAATGAAATTGATGTTATTGTCGTTTGGTATTTCATAATTTGTGGTCAAATGTTGAGGTAAAGTCACATCGTTGAGTGGCGGTGTCGGAATTGGCAGCATTGACACTATTTCTTGAAAATTCTTGTTTTTACATTCTAAAATTAACTTTTCTTTCTCTGTCTCTTGTTTTGTTTTTTTATAAATTTTTCTCACTTCGCGTGCTATTTCTTTATATTTTGTTTTAACTTCTTCAGGTTCCGATTTCCAAGAAATCGAAACCCAAGGAGAAACATCTGTCATTTTAAATCGAAGATTTTGGGATACAAGTTCTTTAGTGTAAGCTTTTCGATAAATGAAAAAGGAATTAGGGGGCTTTGATGGTAGTTTCATGGTTTTTTCGTTGATCAAATCCTCAGGAATTATGCGAGGAGGAAAAGGTAATTTAAGTTGAGGAGGCGGGCTGATAATTCTACGTGAAGAGGAATATCCTGTTGATTGGGATGGATTGACCTTATTCATGTTGATACGTTGTTGATAAGGGATTTCAGCCTTTTGGCTGTTGTGACGTTTGTATGATTTTTGAAAAGGTGGGGAGGATTTTTGCATTTTGGGAAAAAAAAATTAAAAAAAAGGACGAGGGTTTTTTTTTTCGAATTTTTTAATAATAAGCAGAAAGATATGTAAATATTTTAAATGAAAGTTTAGAAGAAATAAGTGTACTTGGTATTTATTTACATTCTCTGAAAAAATTGCAAGTTCGATTTATTTATAATTCCCTTTTGATGATGGTGTTACGAAATTATTCGGTAATTAAAAAAAAACAAACAATTAGATATGTGGCCAAAACCAGTTATGATCACCATTATGTTATTCAAAAGTGGCTGATGAATTCATTTTCACCAAAATTAAAACATTCGATTCAAAAATACAGTTTATCGTTGTCACTTTTATTTCATTTATTAAAATTCATTTCCTACTTATATAGAGAATAAGGGAATTTATCGATGCCATTGAGTATATTTTTTTTTCATTTAAAAGTGTTGGCTATGATTTTAATTGGTTAAAAACCATTATTGCTATTATATATATAAACATTGAATGACATATAAATCAATTCGTAATTAATATTGAATAGATAGGATCTTTTCCTGTGCACGTATACATAATTATCACTTATTAATGATTTAAAGATTTTTTTCGTTTTACTATATTTGGCGGAGCTGTTTATAATAAAATTTCCAGTTTTTGATTAATCTAAATATATATATATTATAATAAAAGGAATATTCTATACAACCTATCTAATCAAAAGATTCTCTCATAAGAGCAAAAAGAAATATGTTTTCACAAATAATCAAACTTAATTAATTTGAATAATTTGTTTTTGATGAAAATCTTATTACTTGGGAAACAATCAATAAACATGTCGCCGTTGTTTAAAAATCAATTATTTTAGAGTTCTAACTTTTGATCCAACAAACCTTTGGAACGAAAATATTTAATCGATGTTGTAATACTTTTTATATTAATGCCATTACAAACGAGCAGGAAAACCTTAAACTTCAATAAATATAATAATGTTGAGAAATATAGATTCTATCAAAGCATCAATAGTAACTCTATCTTCATCATTCTCATAGTATTTGTGTTTCGGAAATCATTATCCTCGCCCGTCTGTGTATAGATCAATTATTCTTATTTTAGATAACTATTATTAGTAAATAAATAAATATTCATGATTTTATCTTGTGAACAAATAATCTATGCCAATTGTTATAATCACGTAATTATAAATATTCAAGTATATTTTTATCACGTGATTAAGAAGTCGCGCGTTATTTCGGATATATTATGCGTGTAAAAAAAACAAACATGCAAAAATTTTAGAACAAAGGATGTTTTTATTACGTTAAATTTTTGTTATTGTTATTAATATAAACAACAATAATAAAATAACAAAATATTGATCCGATCTTTAGCTGCTAGTAGTATTGGTATTAGTAACAGCATTAGCACCAGCAACTATTAGTAATAGTTCTATAAATATATCTGCATATTATGTTCAAGTAATTTCCTTTTGCCTTTTATATAATATTATTTAAAAAACAAACCAAAAATAAAAAAATAAAACGAATTATTTATCATAATAATTATTATTATTATTATTATTATTGTTTTTTTTTTCTGTGCGGTTACACACAAACATTTAGACGCCACTTATTTGTTTGTTTGTTATAAGCATTTTTTTATTGTGAATAATATCAATCAATCTATTTTTGAGAAAATGTAACATTCAACTTTATATTTTAAAAAATTACAAGGTGTAATCCTACGATATGCACTGATATTAATATTTGAAATATCAGGTATCGGTTCTTTATATCAAGAGAAAAATATTTTTTCCTAAATAATATTTAAGATAAAGAAACTGTGATTTTCAATAAAAATTAAATTATTGGCTTTTAAGTTACAAAATATCGAATATTTCAAAAAAAAATTTTATAGGCATTATTTTCGAGAGAAAAAGTATTTGAGAATAAATTTTCTTAACTCTACAAATTAATATATATAATAAACGAATAAATTATCTATGTGCCATAATAAGATAATAAATAAAAACTGTTTTTTATTTTTGCTATTTTTGCACGATTTGAACATACATAGATTTTGTGTAGCTCATAATATGTGCTAAAAATTTTTGTTAGACATGAAATAACGTTGCTTTTTTGGAAAGATCACCATAATCTAACGATTACATAATACTTGTGTGAAACCACTCGGGGAAATGACAGTCATACGTAGCACAAAGTATAAAAATGGAAGATTTAATGATTCAATACTTTGTCATTCAAATGAAGATTTGAATATATAAATCAACTTAAAACTCTGTCATCAGTCAGTCT
This sequence comes from Entrophospora sp. SA101, assembly GCA_958430865.1. NCBI lineage: Eukaryota > Fungi > Glomeromycota > Glomeromycetes > Entrophosporales > Entrophosporaceae > Entrophospora > Entrophospora sp. SA101. The sequence continues at coordinate 32,958 of CAUDNR010004083.1, forward strand.
ATGAACAAAGCCAAAATGGCCCAATTTCTTTCTGCTGCTGCTGATGAGCGGGAATTGACATAAGTTTAGCAGTAAATTCAGAAAATGCTGGCACCTCATTTTTTAAGGCAGATCACCATGTAGGATCCTTTCTAGCTTCATCTAACCATAATACATTTTAGTTAAACTTGTTTTGGTATTCCAGCATTTAAAGATGGGTGTGGGAAGAATTTTTTTTTGTAAAGACTTTTATTACAATAAAGAAACCATCAAAGTGACACAAAGGGTATTAAATTTGAGTTTTAAAATTTATTACGTGTACAAATTTTAGCCAATAAAATCGTTGTGATACGAGTGGACCATACATGTATGGAGCTAGAGATGTGACATGTGCATGAAAAAAATGCAATACACATTGCATCATGTGCATAATGTGCATGGTTTTTTTCAAATCATGCAATGTCCCATATACAATCAGTGGGTGCCTTCAAAAATTATTATATTGAGATTGAGATTGAATATTTGATTGGATTGAGATTGGATTGAAATTGAAATTTTCAATCCATGATCAAAAATTATTTTATCAAGATGATCAACAATTATTAATTAACAATGGAATTTTTACATCTCTTTTCTCTTTTATTAATCATCAAAGAAATGAATTAGACCTTGAACCTACAAATACCAATGCTAATGATTTTAGTATTGATGTCTTTGTTTTTGGGTACTTCAACATTTTACATTTTTTTTTAAAAAAAATTTTTATTATTTTTTATTATTTTGTTTGTTTATTTTTTCAATCTTAATGCCTGACCTAGATTGAAATTTCATATCTCAGATCGAAATCAATCTCAATATGGAAATTTTGAATGCAGATCGAAATCAATCTCAATCTCAATCTAATAATTTTTGAAGGCAGTGTCTAAAATCTGAACTTGTAATTATGTGCACTGACTGCACATTATTATCAGGCAATTTTACATAAATAATAAAATAAATTATAAAACAATTGATAAATTTTGTTTATACTTTTCAAAAACATTGTCACTTTCTATTACTGTCTTCACTTTTTCAAGCCAAGAGTAAACTCATAACCAAATTGGATCAAAATCTTCACATACTTTATTTAATTCTTATCTGGTTATTTCCTTATTTTCTTGCTTTGTGTAGTTACTGCCTGTTTGGATCTTTCATTACTTTTTTCTTTATTTTCACAAATAACAAATTTATCAAAAAGATATCTTATATTTGAAAAAGTTCATCAGAAAAAAATATTGTGAACTGGCATTAATATATATTTATATATATAATTTAATATTTTATTTGATCTTGACATTAAGCCACAAATTTATAAAATTGAGGTCAGATGGTGCACATCTCTAAAATTATAATGCACACAATAAATTATTATGCTTGGAATGAGCATTCTGCACATAGATTTTAGACATGTATGCAATTCTATTTAAAAAAAAAACGAGAATTTTAATTTTTACCAAGTTATTATTGATTATATATTATTGATAGTATTTTTAAGAAATGACAAAATCAAAAATTTGGCCTCATTTGTTAAACTGGGTAGAATTGGTAATTTCAGCTCCTATTTCATTAGCTTTGCTTCTAAAAAAATATTGGTTTTCTTTTATAAATGATCAAAAGAGAAATAAACTATTGACACTTGAGTGTGTTTTAAATTGGTATATATTTATTTTAATTACAAATTAAAATGTCCAAAAATACCAACAATGATAATATGGATATTACAATTGATGGTAATGGAAATGCAGGAAGTGGGAATGATAAGAGTGATGATACAATTGGAATAGAAAGTGGTGAAGAAGAATGCAGTAGTAGTGATAATTAAGGTTTCTGGTCCAAACTGTTTTCTCAAAGCCCAAACTAGTTTGGGCAATTTGGGCTTCTCAACATTTTCTATAAGCATGAACATTAAAAAACTATATGAATCAACTTGTTTTAACTTAAACAACTTTAAAATAATTTCGCCCAATTTCGGCTAATAACAAAAAGTAGTTTGGGCTTATAAAAAAATAATTTTTGCCCAAAGTATTTGGGCAATTTCGGCTACTAATAGAAGCAGTTTCGACCAGAAACCTTAGTGATAATAATAGTGAAAATTGGATTTAGATATATATATTCTAAATTTTTTTTAAAAAAAAAACAATTTAAAAAAAATGCAATGCATAATAATGCATATGAAATTTCAAAATTTCCCATCTCTATATGAAGTGGACTAAAAAGAAAATTTTTGATACGAATTTTGAAAATTATACAAAAATATGGTGCAGATCATCTATAATCATTAATTGTTTATAATAACAGTTGGTCAACTTCAAAATACTAAAACAAAAAAAAAATATCTCATTTTAAAAAATTTAACCAATAAGTTTTATTGTTCATGACTCAAGCTTCAAAACTTATTGGCTGGTTTTTTCTTAAACTGAAAACTGGCTGAGCCTTAGCATTTTGAGAATTCCGAATTTTGTTATACACTAGAGACCCCAGATTTATGTGGCAACAAGCATCAAATTATGCATGCAACACTTGGGATGTATGATGGACTGATGTAGATCAAAACTAATTACACTAGCTGGACAAAAGTATTTGATCACGTATTTACACTAATTAATAAAAACCTACATAACAACATTACACGAAATTTATAACATTATGCACCTAGGTTTTGATAATTATATATTCAAAATTTCACGTTTCTAGCTTCCAAATATCAAGATTAATAAAAAAAACTAAAACCCAAATAAAAAATTTAAACATTTTGCTATATTTTCACATTTTTTAAAAAATTTACATAATAAAAAATTGTAAATTTTATATAAATGAGGGATATTGTTTTGAAGAATAAATATATGAAATTTCATATTTCTATCGTGTCTAGAAAATTAATGATTAAAAAAAAATAGTGATAACATCTGAATCGCAGTCAACGAAAAATTAATAAATAATTTCAAAACATTTTTATTAAATTTGATACATGTATGAATATGAGAGCTAGCAACGTGAAATTTCGAATATATAATTATCAAAATCTAGGCACATAATGTTATAAATTTCGTGTAATGTTGTTATGTAGGGTTTTTACTAATTAGTGTAAATACGTGATCAAATACTTTTGTCCAGCTAGTGTATGTCACCAGTTAAATGTAAATTAAATTCATAACTTGTGAATTCCTTTTTGTAGCAAATGTCGGCCCTTGTGATGATTGCCTCACACAAACAAAACTTATTTTGCCTAGGTGTAGAGTTTAAGCTATACCAATTGTGGTTGTTGATTTTACTGAGAGATGTAGGCGTTATACTTTATACAGTAAGTATATGTAAATTAATTATTATTAATGTTTACATCATGATAATAATTATTAATTATTAATTAACTTTACCCAGCTTTTAATATATTTTATATTTATGTTATATTATTATTATGAGAAATAATTAAGCAAGCCTCATTTTTGGTTAAGCCTAATTCTTGAGCCAAAATAGCAATTCGTTTTGGAAATTGACTAAACGTAATATCAACATCACATGTAATATTTTCAATTGTCACTGTCGGTTTTATTATCAGCTGGTCACAGACTTTGCAAAACGAGTTATACAAGATTCTTTGGTCGCATAATCGATGGTATTCAATTATGTAGATGAAATTTTCATTTACTATTACTCTTTTACCACGGAAATTGTATTTTCAATATTAATATGAAAGGAATAAATATGAATCAGTTATGTTGTATATAGAGGCATGCTCTGCAAGTTCAAAAAATTAGGTTTTATTACAAAAATATCTACTATTAGGTTTTATTATATTTGGTTTCCCTTATATTTGTGATTATATTTGTTTGGTCCCTTTGCCATAACTTTTCCTAAATCATATTGTTGGTCGTCTACATATGCAACAATGATAGTTCAACGTTGGAAATTGTAGCGATCCAGTTAAAATGGTCACCAGTTTTTTGATTTAGTTCCATGTCCATTGATTTTTGAATTTAGAAGAAGGTAATAATTGGATGCTGTGCTCTGGAGTTGTTTCTGGTTGATTGTCTTCTTTTTGTCATTACTTATATCATTAACAATTTCTTCAATATGATGTTCTTAAAATCATAATTAATTTCCAAGTTTGGTTTGGAAGTTCGTAAATTAAGGAACGCAAATTGAGATGATCATGTTGCTGTTTAGCAATTTTATTTACCATACTAAAATATATCTGTAAAAATATAAATCGTTCTGAATTGAGTATAAAATCATCACTAGACGCCTTAAATTTTTTTACTGGTTAATTTATCATTCATGCCTTCTCGAATACTTGGTGGACCATTTCAATTTGATACGTTTATTTATTTCTTTGAAACTTGATTTTTCAATACATGAAATGCAAACAACTGATAACTTAGTAGATCATCTTAAAAAATAGTTTCCACTTGCCTGGTTGAGATTTCTTACACGGGACCAAGAAACGCCGACAAGATATTTTTGTTATTCTCTTTCGAGCTTCTTATAGCAGGTTTTAACGTTGTATTTATGTTTTGATGTTCGTAAAAAGTTTTTTTATAAGCATAGATGTTATACCGATGGCGTGGTAGAAAGTCCCACATTGTCGTCTATTTATTCCACTAGAACAGACATGCTTGTTTTAGATATATCAACCATTATTGTAGAACCAATTTGTGATGAATTTATTTATTGTATGAATAGCTAGCTCGTCCTTTAATGTTGTTACCATTTTCTATTTTTGGGTTAATTAACTATATGGTAAATATGCAGCTTGAAATTTTTTTTTACAACTATTAAATATAGAGGTTACGAAGAAATTCAACATTTGTTATCAAAAGATGGATATGAAAAAACAATCGGTAAAAAAATTATCCTGATATAACAATAATAATAATAGTATCAATAGTATTTAATCTATGTGTAACATAACATTTGTTACACTTGTAAATTAATATTGCAGCGAGCCCGCAATATTGCTTTGGAAATCTTTATTCAGACAATGAATGAATCATTGATAATTAATGCAGGAATTACTCTATCTGATGTTCATTGTAAATATTCGTTATTGATATTCGATAGGATGCGTTCGATAAATGAAATATCAAAATTAGAAGCTGTTGTCAATGAAATTGATTTTGGTTATGAGGTGGGTGAAATCTATAGTGAGTGATCATATATATATTTATAGATATGTTGAGATTTATATACATGTATTATATTATTATATATTACTGATTATTATTTTATCAGATGGATAGTAGTCATATTAAGGGCTTGATAATCAACTTCTTTGATTGTTCGAGCCACCAGGTTTTAATGTTAAGAACAATTTATTATACGGTCTTGTTAAAGCTAGCAAAATTATAGTATATCTCTCGATCATTGATTTACACAACAAAAATGAGTGACAAACTCACATGTCTAGAGAATAATTTACTTTCCATCACCCTAACGGTAGCATAAAAATTCCTAATTTAGTAGCGGTTGACTAAATTTGATATAATATATAACTTAAAGAATCATTATTCTAGAAGTGAAGCAGAAGAGCAAGCATTAATTACAACAATAACATAAAAACTTTCTTTTGAGAAACTATCAGGAAATTTATTAATATATGCGTTTATTAATATTAAATATTAATGTGTCATTTTTATGTCTTGATTGGAATATTTATCACTCGTCCATTTACTAAACAGATCATATATGGCTACACTTGACAAGTCTCAATGTTATTTCTGACAAAAACTATCTTATTGATTCGAATCCAAATCTTAATCAGAAATTGCTCCAAAAATCTAAGCACTCGGGAAACATATTATGACGCTCTAAATCGGAACATCTTAAAAATGATTATAGTTTCTTGACGAATTTTAATTCCAACGAGGAATGAAACAAATTATCCAAGAAAGCTTAAGCAATAATAACAAAGGTACAGAAATAATTGTTTTGGTGCGAGAATTGTGTTGTTGATATGCTGTCCACGCCCCGTGCACAGCATATGACACAGAAATGTAACACCACATCTAATCTAGAACGCATTCTTTTTTCACACACATTTTAATTATTCCTAATATATGGACTTTGGTAATATTTATTCGTGAAATTCAAAAATAAATGATCGATAATAATAATAAGATACCGAAATTTAACCGAATCAGTTGATTTCGGTTAAATTTCGGATTCAAATGTTTTGTTATCAAATCTAAATTTTAAAAATTTTATATAAAAAGAATGAATTGGATCTTTTACGTTTTTAAAAAATTAACATTAAAATAAAAAAACTCAATTAATATAAAATCATACATACACACACACACGTAATAATTAATTATTAATCGAAAAAAAATCATTTTAAAAAAAATGTCTTTACATCATAAAATCTTTTCATCGTTGGAAACATTAAAATTAATTAATTCTTTGTTAGTTTTTTTTCTAACTTTCGTAATAATTTACGTGACGCAATTTTATTACAAGTACTATACAAGAATCAATCCATTGCCAGGGCCATTTCCATTCCCACTTGTTGGTAATTTGATTGGATTCTATAGGAATAATGGAAGGATACAAAAATATCTTATTGAATTGCATCATAGATATGGAGCAACATTTGAGTTGTATATTGGGGGAGTTAGAAGAATAGTTTTTTGTGATGTGGAAAATGTTGATAAATTGTGCACAGCAGCTAAAAACAATGCTTTTTTGATTAGATTGCCTTATACCGAAGGGTTTGATGAACTTGGTATAGCTGGCAAAGGATTAATTATGAATTATAACGTAAAATCATGGAGATATAATAGACAATTCTTCACACAAGCCATATTATCACCCGGGTTTGATAATAAATCACTTGATTGGGCAAACAAATTATTAAAAGAAATGGAACAATATTGGCAACTTTTAAAAAACGAAAATGGTGATAAGGTTGCGATCAATCTCGATGCCTGGGTTCATAGATTTACTCATGATATTATAACAGTGGTGACGACAGGCGAAAGAGCCTATTCAATGGCGTATTATTTAAATACACTCAGCGACAAACATCTTGATTATCCATCAGCACTTTTGGAAGATTCAGAAAGATTTATTAAAGGAGTTAGAACTCATTTTCTTGGCGGTCCGATTTTTATAGCAGTGCCAAGTATTATTAGACATTATTTGCCAATGGTAAAAACCAAATCCAAAAAAATAGTTGATAATAGAGTGTATTTGAGCGGAAAAATTGATGAATTTGTAAAAAAACGTAGAAAAGAAATTGAAAATACACCATTGGGTCAATCAATAGAAAGTCATGACATGTTAACGTCAATGCTTGTTGCCAATACTGCACGTGATTTTAATCATATTAAAACTGTTGAAGGTGAAGGATTAAGCAGACCATTGACTGACGAGGAAATAGGTTCTAATATGTTGGATGCACTTTTGGGTGGCACCGATACTGTAAGGATATTTATTTATAAATATATTTTTATTATGCAGCTTTAATTAATTAATTAATTAATTAAAAACATTAAAAATAGACGGCAAATTTCTGTAAATATTCCATACATATTCCTTTTAAATATTCTATTTAAAAGCATACGATAAAAAAGAATTTTAGAATTCCGGAACATAAACAAAAAATCACGCTCACTACCAAATCCATAATAGAACATCCATATAGAACTAATTTTTATAAATAATAATAATTTTGCATGATAAAAAAAATTGTATAAATATAAGTGGAAGAATTTTTCTGAAAAAAAAAAAAAAATTCTTAATAATAAAAAATATTAAAAAAACTACTTTCTACAAAGAATAAAAGAATTCTAATAGGAATTATTCAAATATTTTTCTGAACCTCCAAACCTTATTTAAAATAAAATTCAACATAATAATAATATTTATATATTATAATAAATATATTATAAATAAATATATAACACACTATATAAAAAAATGTCGGGTTCATCAATAAAGCTCAGTTCATCATCCATTACATCAGATACAGATAATCAACAAACAAATCAAACAAATTCCCAATGGACTCCTGTAGTTATATTCCCCGAGAATAATGCTATTTGTGAAGAGCCCGAAATGATTGGTGATTGTGTAGACGATGATTTCTCATCGGCCATATTCAATCGTAAATTAGAACGTTACAGTAAGTGTCTATTTATATATATATATTATTGGTTATCACAAAAATTTTTAATAATAATAATGTCTAATTGAATAATCAAATTTTTTTTTAAATAATTAGAAAAATTACGTGCAATACATGAAAGATCTGGCCGGTTAATCAAAAGAACTTCCGATTAAAAATAAATTAATTAATAATTTGCAAAAAATATAAAATAAAAATAGCCAGCCATGCATTCATGCACAACATTAATATTTAATATTAATAATATTAAAGTCATACAATGGAGACATACCGCATACTTTAACCTCTGACCTTTTTTTTACTATTACTCTTTAATTTTTCTTTTTAATAAAAAAATCTTTTGAGCATCTAATTTATATATGATTTTCTTGTATTATAAAATTTAAAATATTTTAATTTATTTGTAAATTATTTTTTCTCCTTCATATAAAATAATAAATGAATTTTTTATATACATCTATCTTAAAAAAATATTAAGTAAAATATAAAATGATATATACTTGTAAAATGTATATAATATATATAATATAAGATGGTAACATATAACATAAAATATAAAATATAAAATTATTGACAAATAAGAGGCGTTGTTTATTCTCTGGCAACAACGTAAACCAATATTTCTCGAGACATAGTAATAGCAAAAGAATTGATTGGTACTCCGGCATTTTCATCTACCAATTTTAAATCACTATTTCTATAAATCGAAGCCATCAAACACTTCAGTTCAAGTATCGCCAATCTTCTACCAGGACAAATTCTTAATCCTGCACCAAACATTAAAAATGAATTCTTGG